>NDXB01020966.1:0-83213 GCA_002631895.1 Agapornis roseicollis
GAAGGGGGGGGGGGGGGGGGGGGGGGGGGGGGGAGTTGAGTGAGTGAACGAGCTGCGTGGTTGGTTGGGTTTAAACCACGACACTGAATAACAACCCAAGACCAGATGCATAAAAGGGTGCTCATGCATTTACAGCTCTAAACTTGAGGCAACATGAAGAAGGACCATAATAATAGGTTTAAAGTATTTAACTTTAATTTAAAACTAACCATTTAACTTTAATTTAAAGCATTTAATGGATTGCTGACATATATTTCATATGTTCAATATCCATTTATGTACTACTGATAGATTTTGACACTTCACTGAAAACACTGCTCACTTGTCTTGTAGCCAGCATCAGTGTTTTCCATGCATTAGGTGAGCTATCAGTCTTCTAGTTCCTACCTGTCCTAGAAGTGCCTGGCCCTCCCCCAGAAGGCCTTGATGGCTTTTCAGAGGTACAGAGTCACACAAGTGAAATGCCAGAGCAAGGATTCTTTGGTCATCTAAAGGAAAGCAGTCCCTACCCCTTCTGCTCTGCATCGTGCAGACCTGAAGGTTGATACCAAAATTACTCTTATTTCATTTCTACTTAAACCTATTCAAAAGGGTTTGCTAGCCATGATTCCAGCCCTATTTATTGCTAGCATACTAAGAAAATTATTACATACTTAACTCTTTTATCCTGCTCATTTTAGGTTAAGGAACTCATCTATGGTCATTAACAGATTGTTTAATTCAAGTTAAAGGGGGGGTTTAATGTACTGGATGGCTCTGGCAGGAGGAGACAGCTACTTTCCTAAGCCAATACAAAGAATTCATCCACCTGTTCAAAGGCATTCATCACCTGCTGCCTAAAGAGGCAACCAATGAATGGAGTGGGCTTAAAAAGTATGGCAACAGCCACTTAACAGGTGTCTTTTACTAGAATCTAACACAGCATTTTGAGTTTCAAATGTGTGAAAACTCCACAACACCCAAGAAATGCAAAAATACATGGGTAACAACTGAAAGGGATAGCAAATTAGGAGATGCAGACACTGTCTAGCCAGAGAATTAACTTCCTGTTGCTATCCCCTTACTACCTGAATGAGGCCTCACAAACAGAGTACCAACAGGCAGTGTTCTGGTGCACCCACAGGACTTTTGCACTATTATCAGCACAAGGAATAGTAATAAATAGGAAGTCTGGAGCAATTCTTCAAAGCCAATAGCGATATAACAGTGTAAAAGCCTTCAAGTGAGATAAAATTCCAAAGAATACAGTATCTCCTGAAACGTGTGCTGGTGCTTGCTATACCTCTAATCCAAGCTTCAATTTAATTTAATTACTTTTAATCATCAAGTCAAACTTTGAAAGAACAAATCCCTACCTGCACATTTAATTTTCCTCATGCTCTTAGAATCTATCTGCACAGTGGTGAGAGGTGACAGGAGGACTAAACAATGATGCGACTTGTTCATGTGGCTTCATGTACTATTCCTTGTATTACCTGTTAAAACATTGTTATTAACCTAAAAACCTTCTTGTTAATCTGCAAACTTCCTTACTGTGAGACTTCCTCAGTGGGTTCCTGAAGTTTGTTGGGTTTTTAGTTTTATTTTAAGGGAAAAAAAAAAAAAACTCAAAAAACTGACACATGTTCTTAGAACATCCTCTATTTGACTTGCCCAGGTGACCTATTCTAGAACTTACTCCAGAACCATCAGCTGTGCCTCACCTTGTCCTGTTTTTACCATGACAGGCCCCTCTGGTGCTCTTTCCACCTCTTTCACCTCCAACCCTGCTTTGTTTAGAAGTCTAAACACTGTACTTTGGGCAGGAATGAGAATTTAGTCAAGCCCCACACAGGTATGACTGGCAGCTACTGCTGGACTGGCAGCTGCTCTAAACTGCCTTGTCATAAATGTTCCACTTTTTAGTGCTCTTTTCACTGGGTAGGCTTTAGCTAAACTCACTTCCAACAACTCCTCTGGGGTACCATTAAATCACAGTAAGCTTGTTTCCTCAGAATCATGTTCTTCACTGCAGCCACACCATAAATTAACCAGAAGCCCACTGCTATTCTTCAGTCAAGAAACAGTGCATAAGGACAGTATCTCCCAAGGTACTTGACTGATCTACCTAAGAGAACAGGCTCCATGAACAGAGGGGTTAACACACCAGGTACCAGCTTGCCTGCAAAGCCATTTGTAAGAGGGAAAGCTTGGCAAAGAGACCCACTGAAATCTGTGTTACTAGAAGACTCAGCAAAATCTCACCAATAGTTACCTGATGCATCATCACTGTAAAATGGGTTACTCCAACCCCTTTTCAAAAGCAAAACTCAGGCCCTCATCTATACTCAAGGCCAACCAAAAAAGTCTACGTTCGAAGTGGCTTAAGTCAGACACAGTAAACACACTGCTGATAGGCTGAAACCAAACCCAGTTAAGAACCTGCAGTTATAAAGTATTTATGAACTTTACAAAATACAGCGTGAAGAATTTATATATTCATTAGCAATAGGTTTAGTGAAAATCTCCGGAGTTTTAGTGGTAAACAAGAAGTAATTTGTAAGGTAGAACACTTGATATACATCGACCCAGAGAAAACTGAACAGCCACTGTAGTTTATTAAGAAATATTTCTTAACTGCACTTTCCTCTCTGCCTTAATGTTTATTGTCTACATGGTTCGACAAACTTCCAAAAGTCACATCTGCTTGTTTTACGGCACTGCACCCATTTGATAAGGAACATCTTCTCCAATCCACAGAGGTAGGTCATCAATACTTTTTTAAACCCAGAAATGTCATCTTAGTTATGATGTTGAAAACACAATTTGTTAAGCAAAATAGCTTCGAGCGTGTTAAAATACACATCTACACCCTGGCTTGGCTGGCAGAATTCTGGATAATCAAAGTGATCATATTTAAGTTTCTGTTAAATAAACATTGCAATAAAACAATAGAAGTGAGTCTACCCATTACTGACATATGCCTGCATTCACTACTTTATAGATCTGGTTAAAGTCTTTACGAGAAAACCATGTAGACTTTTTGGGTGACTCCTCTTGAGAAGAGCTGGAGTAGCCAAACAGCTGGACAGTGCAACAACTGTGAAGTATTACATGCATGAAAGGATAAAACCCTTTTTCAAGTTTACACTTTAAAATTTTGACCCTTAAATAAAGCCTCACATTGCCATAACCTAAAATTAAGTACTTCATACATACTGACACAGCCATAGCTCCTTATTTTAAGTTACTGTAACTTGCACTTCCATAAGATGATTTTGGGTAATTCACACAGGGAGAAGAACGTAATAAATATATATCCATGTATTTAATATAACTTTCATGTCTTTTTTAGGTGTGATGCATTTATGAATAATGTTTATTTTTAAATACAGGAACAACACATGATACAGAAGCATCAGCATTAACCTAAAGTCTCACCAAAAAAAATTGTGTTTAAATACACTTCACTGTGCTGGTAGCAGTAAATGTAAAAACCAAAGAAATTAAAAATAAAAAAGTATTTTTACTTTTAAAAATGGTATTCAAGTTTAACAGTTCTCTGGTAATGCTTCACACTCCTTTTACCTTGTTTGCTTCTAAAAAAGCATGCTGAATTTATGGGTAAAATTCAGCCTCAGAGCAGAATTAAGCAGGCAAGCTAACATCAAAGCTTTGTTTCTTCATCTTTAGACTGATCTGTCGGAAAGGACAGCTGGTCCTTATTAAACACCCTTTAAATGTTGCAGGTTTAATTAAGTAACATCCTTGTTATATTAACATTACCAAATAATTAACTAAAAAAAAGCCAGCATCATTTAATCATGAGCTTAACAGCTTTTCACCAGTGGACTATAAAGTATTAATCTATTAAAGCAGAACTTGTTCTTAAATAAGTGTCTCATGCTTTTAGATTACCAAGTGTGATACAGCAGTCACTGCACTTACTCAAAAGCAGATTTTGGGGCAAGTAAGGCAGTGAATGGAGTTCAACATCTAAACTAAGGGATATGATCTAGAGAGGAAATTAATCAGATCTGTAACAGTCCTATTAGACTTCAGCTGCAGAGACCTTGTTAAGACACAGAATCACAGAATAGTTTGGGTTGGATGGGACCTTCAAAGATCATCTAGTCCAACCACTCTTCAATGAGCAGGGGCATTTTCAACTAGATCATAAGTCAATAGCTTATGAATCAGAATCGTATTCAAATTCCCCAATTTCAAAGAAACATGCAAGGGAATAGACATTTTTTTAACACTGAGAGCTAGTTTCAACTGCATAAGCAGGCTGATGTTTCTATTATTTTATTCTCTAGGTGCTGTGTCTGAATATTATTTCTGAAAACCCAGTATTTAAACTGTATAGCCTCAGAGCTCCTGAGGAAACATTCACAGAATCAAAGAATCATCTAGATAAGCACTAAATAAGCTAAATAAACACTTTGTGCATTTTTAAGTCAATTTTAATAGGTAGATGGTCATCCATACTTTCTGACACGAGTAAAAATGGGGTCACATTCTCTGCTACATTACTTGATAAATGAAACTTAAAAACCACCAAACCTGGAATGAGCTTGAAGCCAAATTCTAAGCTAAACAAAAGTGATACAGATGCCTACCTGCATGACTGACCATGCTTGCAAGGCCTTGCACTCAACATATTGCATTATATCCAATCCGAGAAACACACTAAGCTTTAAATGACACACTGAATCAATTCTAAAACACTATCAATTCTAAATCACTTCTATAGGCCAAAGGAGAGAAATCTATTGATTCTAAAAATTCCTTAAAAATGGAGGATACAGAACTGCTGGCATCTGGTCTGCAGAGCTGTCAACCAACTCTGGAAGTGTTAGATTAAAGAACACCCTGATGGCAAACATTAACACCTTCCACCATGCTTCAGTTTAAGTGTGGGTTCTGGTCAATACCGTTTACAATTTGTAACTACTCTGCAAGAGAAAATCCAATTCTGTTTAACTGTTAGAAAACAATAATAAAAAAGGGAGAAATTTAAACTTTGGTAAATTATCTCTTACCATTTTACGGGGTATTTTTCCTCCTAAATAAAGTTCCCAAAACATGTATTTAGTTGGGAAAATTATTTCAGTATGGCCTAGCTCTATGCTCAGAAAATCCTGTAGAAAAGAGTAAGTGTGTGCCAGCAGGGATGCTTGAGAGATAAATGTAGGGACATACCAACATGAGCCTAAAAAATAAAGAGACAGGCAATGCTCCTGAGAGTGGAAGGGTAGGGAAAAGGGATCTTCAGAGCCCGCTATGAAACAGAAAAGGAAAGAGCAAGCTCCTTAAATAAAGATGACACAGGGAGAGTTTCAGGGAAGAGTGCTCAGAAACAGAGCACCCCAGTACCTATAATAAGCTTTGCTTAGCAAAGGAAGGTACAACCTTCTGCTAATGGGGAGGGGAATACGGTGGGTGCCTGCTAAAATGCTGTATTATTTATTCTTTCTCATCATACAGTCCCATTAAATTTCAGCTTTATACTGAACATGGCTCAGTGCCAGGAACTTCAGAGGAATTAAACACATGAAAAAAAATTACTCACGTGTGCAGTCCCATTAGAATCTACACAACAACTTGAGAGTAAAGTTGCTCATGTGTTTAACACCGAATAAATGAATCTGAAATACATTCAACTCAACAGAGTCCCCGTCTGTCTTCTCTGTACGCTTCATGGCTTGTTTATAGCATGAAAAAAATTCAGAGACTGCTTTTCCAGAAGAGCTCCCCATGTGGACATACTTATTCTAGATTAAAAGGGGCCCTTCCCTGATTTATTTTTTCTGGATAAAGGTATGCATATGATGTAGTAAGGCCATACATATGGAAAGACTATCCATATGGAAAGCTACTTTGCAATACTACTCTGCTTCAAGTGAACCTTAATCTGAAATAACATTCAATGTAGAAATACATTAAAATTTCCGTTAAACATCAATGAAAGAAATACCCGATGCAGGAAAGTCAATCCAAATTCTAAAAGCCTGGGCCCGCTGAAATCACTGATAATTCTTCGCAACAGTATCGTTAAAGTTACTCATCCTGCTGTTAGCTTCTTTCCTGCTGCAGACATATGTTGATCTTGCAAGACAAATGCCAGAATATTACTAGAGAAGGCAATTAACACAATGAAAGTGGTTTAAAAAAAAACACATCTCTGAACACTTTAGCTTTGAAAATATTAGCTATTAACAATAATGTCAGAAGCTATGGAGCAAAACATCAAATACTTCCTCACCACATTCTTTCAATCACAGCCCAGTAATACATTCTGATCAAGTCAAGCTTTTACTCCTACAAAATACTGAGGAAACTTAAACCTGTATTTTGTCGAGTGAAATGAAAATGAGTGTTGCTGCATTAAAGTACCAGGGTGAAGCACAAAAAACAACATTCAAACAATAAAAAAGACTCATTTGGGTGGGAAGAGCACCACACAGTCATAGTTCTGGCAGCGGAAAGTATCCAACTTGTGTTTCTAAATCTACATACACCCAGCTACCTACATCTTATTTCTCCTTAAACAACTATTAAAAGTTAACAGATACTTTTCTAAATTGTTTATTTATGCCACTGAGAATTACCTCAATTCAACTGTTTCATTTAATGCAATCTAGACATTTTTACTTTCTGTATGAGGAAGGCTAAGATTTATTCATGCCCTTAACATACATTAATTAGACACTACTTATAAATAACCTGCAATAAGAGTATCTATTTGAATAGGATACAATCACTTCAGGGCTTGTGTCTTTTCAATCAGTCAGTGTCCCTGCAGTGTTTAGAGTGGCAGAGGGGAAGTGGCCTGTGGTTAAACAGAGGAAATACCAAGGAATTTTAATAGAGCAAATAGTCTCTTTACTTCCTACAGGGTACTACTTCAAAGGCAACCCTGCTCCAGAGCAGACAATGTGTTAGAGGGGCCATCAGTCATTTAATAGTATGTCAAGTCTACTCAAAACCTACATGCAGACCAAGATAAATAGCACATAACTGAGACAATGGGTACCATCCTGCAGTCATTACTCTAACAAATGTTGCCCGGCCCTAGTTATGAAGACAATCATAGGAGAGACTGGTATTACAAAATCATACTATGAAGTTATAACTAAACAGTCAAGTTACCTAACAAATTGGTGAGGGAAGTCTGAACTTGAAACTGGAAATATAAAAAAAACAGAAACAATTGCAAATATTTAATAAGCTAAAATGTTACAGAGGTTGTGAGCAATAAAGACAAAGAGCAGCTTGGGCTAATTGGAAAGTGTGATATTTGCTGATCTAAGAGACAGCCAAAATAATTAAATTAAACTAATTGCATTGCAGTACATTCAGGTTTCATACACACAATTATATTATGTAAGCAAAAATAAATCCAATACAAACTGCATCTGAGTATTTCTATAAAGGCCAAAACACACTAATCAAATGTTACAACTTTTTAATAGCGATAATTTACTTGATAGCTGATGCAAAACTTGACAGAAGCACGCAGAGCGGTGGTTATGAGCCTGTGCAGCATCCTGCCCACATCTGGTGAAACATACAATAGACACACTGCGCCAAAACATTTTATTCCTCATTCACAGTTAAAAAGGCCTAACAGGGGAATGTAAACCCTAAAGGAGTTCCAACCAACAAAAAGATTCAGCTCTTACGCTTTATCAGGATTTGAAGTTAGTTTTTCCACACTTTTTTTACACATTTTCCAATGCTTTCGCCTTATTAAACTATGCCCTACAAACTCCTGAACTGCGTGTTGCTGTAACGTTCTCAAAGGAGCTGATCTAAGACCAAGAAAATCCTTACTGACAGTCTAACAAAAAGGAAAAGCAATGAAAGTCAGTTCTGTTCCCTCCAGTTCCTGGATCACCACGCTTCAACTACGCTTCTAACTACACATCGGGAGAAAGGAAAGAAAAAAGAGCACACACACAAAAAAACCCACAACTCAAAGTTATTTAGAAACACACACACAAAACAGGGACAGCAAACAAGAAAAGTCTGACAGCAAAACACACCAGAAACAGGAACAAAAGGCAAAGACCAAGTAACAAAGCGTTTATCACCTTCCTCCCCCTTTCTGCCTCCCGTAAATTTCCTACATCCTCTGTATAATGATCAGGCCTGAAGCTAAGACCCCAAGCCGGCCTCGCATCATTAAAATAACAAAGCCCAAGAGATCGCTTTTATCCTCCTCGCAGCTCAGGTCGACCTAAGGAAGGCAAGAGCTGGTGGCGAAGGACCTGCCGAGTGACTTTTTCGCCCTCCCCGGTTGTGGACTACCTCCCACCCCCGGGCGAGACACCCGTACACGTCCCTTCCAGGGTCATGCCACCCTCTCCCCGGGCCGCAAGGTAACCAACTACCAGACTCAGCTTTATGAGTGGCCGAGGACGCTTTCCCCACCGTAGCAGCCCGCTGACCCAAGGGGCCGTGCCCACCCCAGAGGCGCTCCCCGGTCAGCGCCCGGCACCCCGAGGGTAGCAGCTCTCGGCATCCCCCTAACACACCGCACACCGCGAACGGGGGGACCGAGCAGCAACAGCGCTCCGCTCCACTCACCCTCCCTCCGCAGGCTTCGGCTGCTGTCCCCCTCCTGCCGCTGGCTCCTCCAGCCGCCCCAGCGGGCTGGTGGCCACCAAAAGAGGCGACAAGGGCGAAGAGGAGAGAACCGAGCTCCAGCCCGGCTGCCATGGTGCGCAGCAAGCCCCGCACCACCGGGGCTCAGGGGCCACTGCCGCCGCTGTGTGCATGCGCGCTACCGGCCGGGGCGGGGGGCTCCTCCCCGCCTGTGCCCGGCCCGGCCCCACTGCCCCCCGCGGGACGGCCCCTCCCCGGCCCGGGCCGGGGGCTCGGCGGCAGCAGCGCCTCCCGCCGCCCATCCATGTGTGCACCGCTGCCGGGCAGCGCTCCGTACGCGGGGCCCCCCTGCGCCAGACCTCACTGGGCTTGTGCACCCCTCCTGCAACATAACGGGGGTACCAGCACCTGACGGGCCGTCCCCGCGCTCCTGTTCGCCTGTTGCGATACTGTGTTCCTGATCCCGTCACACCCAGCTCACAGAAACCTATGGGCTTGGGCTTCTCTCACAAGAAGGAAAGGATCGGTGCCACTTCATTATCAGAGGTGATCTTCATAGCCCAAGTACGCAGCACCATCAGGGCCGCTGGCCAAAAATCAATCATAGATCTTTCACAAGTAAAGAGTAATGCATTAACTAAAGCCAGACAAGATGAAGGAATATGCTATCATAGAACCACAGAATGGTTTGAGTTGGAAGGAATCTTAAAGCTCATACAGCTCCAACCCCCTGCCACGGGCAGGGACACCTTCCACTAGAGCAGGTTGCTCCAAGCCCTGTCCAACCTGGCTTTGAACACTGCCAGGGATGGGGCAGCCACAGCTTCTCTGGGCAACCTGTGCCAGCACCTCAGCACCCTCCTAGAGAAGAGCTTCCTGACATCTAATCTACATCTCCCCTCTGTTAGCTTTAAAATTTCAGTTGCAGAAATTGCAACAGAAGCTCTATGTAGCAATGAATACTTCAGCTTTTTCAGCCGGCATCTCTACAGTTAATTTTGGCATTAACATGCTTTGACCAAAACATTTTTAACAGAAAATAAATCACATTTCTAGTAAATTTCAAATGCAACTTACTCTGATATGCCAGTGAATTCTATCAAGTACAAACCTTTCACCTGAAATTCTCCAAGTCCAGTAGGAGAGAGAAGCCCAGGGCTCTCCAAAGCACAGAGCCAAAGCATAATTCAGCTTGGAAGGGACCTCAGCAGGTTGTTAGGTCTAACCATCTGCTCTAAGTAGGCCTAACTTCAGGTTTAGATCAGGTAGCTCAGGGCCTCATCATATGTCACCTTTAACACACCACAACTCCAATGATTTTTGAAATTTTGATTTTAGTACATTCTGTTGCTATGATTAAAATGCAATCCTGATGGGAAAGGCAAGCCCACCAGTATTATAAAAGACCCTATAGTTTGGATTACAATAGTATGGAAAAACACCACTAAGCCAATCAGTTGAAAGAGACATGACCAGTTGGCAATTTTTAAACCTGCGCTGGCTTTACCCCTGTTCAAAGGGGTTTCTGTCCTTTGTGACTATTGCAAAAAGAACACAACAAAACTCTGCTCAACTGCTGAAGCTGATGAATCACAGTTACCTTTGAAAAAAGGTTTGTGACTTCAGGATGGCCGCAGCCCTGCTTCATGACATGAAAAGAAATTCTTGCCATTGCACGTTTTTCAGCACAAATTGGAGATTAGACTGTAGTCCTTTTAAGGGCCTGGGAACAAGGGATGCTTATTTTCCATTCCCATTTCCTCCACAGGCTGGTATTCTGAAAAAAGGGATATGAAAACGACTCATTCTGTAGGTGGCATTTCACTGACTTTACGGTGAGATGTTTTCTGAGGCCAAGTATGTCCCAGACCAGAATCAAAGTCTAGCACATATTTTTTCACTGTATACCATCCTCTTCTGCTCTACTGTCTCCTTGCCTTACTCAGAACTGACCAAGAAGGCTTGAAAACTATATAAGCCTTTTTTTTCTTTTAGATCAAGTCAGGCTGTACAAAAGCTGTGAGCAACTAGTTCTTTTGTGTTTGGATGCATTACAAAGGATAAAGCAACACTGTATCATGGCCAAAGAAAGAAAGACATAGGTACAATTTCTTTACAGGACAATACCTCTGCTGCCCATAACCACCTGTGACAAGCAATGACACTTTGCTGAACACGTTGCCACTGACATGCAAACAGATCTCCTAAATTACAGGGAAATCAGTTTGGCATTTCTGTTAGCAGAGATCGAGGCTGCTGGAGAAGCTGAAACTTTTAAGTGTGAACTCAGGAAAATTAGCATTACCTGTGCTGCTGCTGCATTAGCCTACAATGATTTTAATACAGACTGAACAGTGACATTTCCCAGGGAGCAGAATACCTGCAGAACAATTTGATACCACTGATCACACTGGCAGCACCCAGAAAGCAGCAAAATTATCAGTCTTATTTACTGAGACTTCAACTTACAAGCACAAAGATGCTGACAAAACCATCATTGATGCGTCTTTCCCCATAGTTAAGCTAAAACCAAAATGACACATCTGAAAAGAATTACCTCCATACTGCCACCAATGTCTAACTTACTGACATGAATGAACTGACTGAACGCAGTATTTCATTGCTTAGCATGCATTCAGAATAATTTCCATTGCAATTTTTTGTGGGAAAGAGTAGGGAGGAGGTGGGAATCAAATGACAGCAGTTAACATTTTTAGCTAGAATCTCCAAAATGCTGCTAGCTAATGGAAGGGCAGAAGTGGCTGTGGGGACTCTGCTTTTCTGTAGGCTCTTTTGTCCTTCTTACAACAGTCTCTTGTTTCCAAATAGTATAGAATGCATAATATCCAAAAGTCATGGGTATCAGTATCATGCATTCTACAGCTGGTTTTGGTTGTCACTCTACCTTTTTTACTTAAAGCTAAAAACCTTTTTTTTCTTCCCTTCTCTGAACAGCTGTTCCCAGATGGAGGGGACAGTGAGAACGCAGCAGTTCCTATAAAAACAGGAACACTCATGTAATAAAAAAGTCTGATAATATGGGTGAAATTTACCTACCATATTTCTCTGTGACTCAGCAAAATTCCTTCTTAGACTTGGAAGTTTTATGCTCCATCCATACTTCATATTTCTAGCACTGAAACCTTTTCCAAGAGCGACCAACCTTTACTGCAAAGGAGTTAGGAAAACCACACTCTTTGGGGCCAGAAAGCACGCATCATGCTTGTAGAAGTCTTTAGTTTAGTCAGACAATCACGACTATTGCAGTATCACATTCTGTTATAGATAACCACCACCCACTGTTAGGAAGTGAGGATGAGCTACAGCAAACCAAGCAGACAGAGTGCTCAAAGATCAGCAGCATCTCAGAAACCTCTTACCGATCTGCAATCACAACATCTCACTTTCCATAAAAGCACAAATAAGATCCCAGAATAGAAACCCCACAATGTGAGGGTCTTCTGGAACTTCATTTAGCAGATACTGGAAAGCAGAAAACCAGATCTTTTGAAAATAACCGCTTACACTGAAGTGTCCCACTGGCATGGGGATGGTTTACCTGTGGAATGAGCACCTAGCATAAAAAGGAAGAAACATCTTCCAATATCAAACACTAAGAACAAAATCAGAAAGCATGAAATGGATGTGGATACTCTTAGCAAGGTCATGAACATTAACACCAGTGTCACAGGTTCCAAAATTTCTACTTTCATGGAATCTTCTATCTTATGACATGCCAGGGTTTCAACAAGTCTGGCTAAGCTTAAGTGAAGGATTTTCAACTGGTAAGACAGTGACCCCAGGCCACAAAAGTGAATTGAAATTTGAATCAAAGCTATCAATTGTTATGATGCTCAAGGCAACTTTTAAACTAGTAGGCCTTGAAAGAAATGCTAAAAATTCATTAAAACACCAAGTTCTGAAAAGAAAATCTGCATTAGTCTCATTTTATAGATGGGGACGCTTAAGCATAGACTCATAAAGATGCCTGCTTTTATGTCTTGCACACATGCTCCAGGCTAAACCAGTAATTAGATTTGGAGTCAGGAAAGCCCCTGCCCCCTGGTAAGACCAGAAAAGACCCCTATGTGTAGTGGGCTTTGTTTTTAATTTGCTGGTTTTTGTAGACACACACACTACTTCCTAAGGTCATCCACCACCAGTGGGTGCTTAAAATAGTGTGGGCCATGGAGCCCAGATCCAGCCTTCAGAGCAATTCCATCCAACTGTCTGCTTCTGTCCTGCGAGTAGCAAGGAGCACAGCATGCTACCCTGGCAGCCAGCTGCCTCCTGCTCTCTCCAGATATTTATTGGCACTTCTGGAGTAGTTGCTGCTGTGTCCAGATGGGACTTGAAAGTGCAATTAGACGCATGACTTGTGCTTTGACGTTGGCAGCCACCACTTCTATATCCAGATGCTTTGCAACAAGTCCTGAAATTGAGCACAAGTCCTTAGTGTAAAGTTAGAGCTTACAAACCCCTTGTAATGTACTGGCAGTAATTCTTCCCACTGCTCACTTTTTATGTCATGTTTGAGCTTTTTTCTTAGAAAGCTCAACTCTATCTTCAGGTATTTGAGGATGTTTTGAGGCGCATAGAGTTCAGAGTGAATGAGGAGTGAACGGTCTTGTGACCTTTCTGGATGACTTAATGTCTCCTACAGGAAATTGCATTTAATGACCAAGGAAGTTTCAGTCCTATATTCCTAAAGGTTCAAGTTAGTGTCAGATGTAGTTTATGGTGAAAAGGAACTGACTGATATAAATCAGCCATTATATGAAAATTACCTCTGATGACAATCAAAATAACAATTTATCAGTGATCCATGGATGCGAATCTTCACATAATATTACCATTCCCCAGACTGCAGAGTTCTCTGTACTGCATACAGGCCAGCTTGTTCTGCTGGAAGGGAACGTTTGCAGTCAGATGTCAACTTTGTATTTCTGTTTTGTTTTGCATCCCTTTATTCACACAAATAAAGGCACACACGGTTCTCAGAAATGATTCAACTTACTGATGTGCCACTGAACACACTCCCCTCCCTGCTCCAAAAGCACACTGCATTGACTCACTCTGTGGCCACATGTCTTTTCAGAGGGAAGAGGGAGCAGAGCAGGACTGCATCTTTCAGCAGCAATCTTCTGTTACACTGGATTAAATGTAACAAGAAACTACACTTTCAGATAGAAGCAGATTTGTGATACAAAGAAAATTCAAAATTGCATAAAGAGTCATTTTTCAATAAAGATCCTGCTGAACTAGAACTATGCCAAACCAAAAACTGTATCCCCAAAGTTACGCATGTTTTATTCTTCACAAATAACTGAATAGAAAAATACTATTTCTCTGCAGTATAGGCATTTAATCTTAGCAACTATGAAAAATGCAAAACAAGATCCCCTCAGTGCAGTTGAATACATGCTAGAAGTGTTAATAAAGTAACATTTTTACAGAAGCTTCTCAGTTTCACTTCTAGTCTCAACCCTTTCTTACTACAGCACAATACCTCCCATCCAGACAGCTTGTCATTTTCCTGTTGCAGGGAAACAGGGGGAGATGGGTGGGAGCACAACCCTAATCTGATTTAACAGTCTATTCTGAAATGCAACAGCATCCTGTGGCAGTGTCTGCAAAATTAATCCTAGCACACTAAGGGACCCCTCACTGAGCATAACCTGCCTTAAACCCTTTCCCATTTAACTGAGGGAGAGCTATTTGCTCAAGCACTTCAGGATGACATCATTTGTTATTTGAGGCCAAAAGCTAAGGGTAATGAAGGGTAAAGAAAATGTTTTGAAGATTTTTGTAATTCCAATGCATAGAGACATCAGTGATAGATACAGCTGCAGAACAACAGGCACAGCACTGGAAAAATTAAGAAAAAAAATAATCTACTCTTGTGAAATCATTGTGGAAGAGGATTGGAAAACACTTTGTCAATAGCACCTCATTCTACTCCCACTAAGGGAAATACACAAACAAAAGAAAATATGAAGACTGAAGCATATGGAAATTGTAATCTTTGCTCATATGGTGGATACATAACATTTCAGAGAACAATTTGAAAATATTTTATAGCAGATTTACAAGAGAATCCACAGTAATTCTACAAGACTGGGCTAAAAAAAGAGAGGAATGTCCCTGAGGAAGGAAGCAGTCAGATCTCAGGACTGAGTTAGCTGCTTATTTTTGTAAAGAGTAAGATAAATATGCAGATAATAGGCTGATCAAACACAATAAATGTCATTTATTAATACTCACATAAAAAGTCAATGCATGTTAATCTAAGCTACAATAGATAATTAGTATTTGTTTCCAATTAGATGCTAATGGTAACAATCACTGAAAACACCACTCCCACTGAACTGTTATTTATGACAAAATTGATTGCCCGGGACCATAGGTTTACAGGGGAAAGAAAGGAAAGAGTGGATCCACTTTCTCATTTAAACAACAATATCTACAGGAAAAGGAGATTTTCCATGTAATGTATTTCACAGAAACATCTAACCATAGCCAACTGCATTCTAGGGCAATGCTGATGCCTCATCAGAATGCTTCCCTATGACTTCCTTTCTCTGTCAAAATCAATTGAAGCAATTTGCAATTATAATGTCAGATAGGCACATCTGATAGCATAGAATAAGATGCTGTTCCAAGTGAGAGAATTGCACTTCACTGTATGCCTCATATCCAAATATCTGGTAACTTAGAAATATTTGAATCAAGAAAGAAATTTTAGTGGATATTACCACATTTTTTAATACTTCATCCTGACTGAACACTTAGACATGCATGATAAGTAATTAAGAAATGCACAGTATTTAAACAGCACAAAGTAATTTCTTATCCTTCTAATGTGATAAAACAATGACAAATGAAGAGTCTGGTGGTAATAAGTGTTTCCATATGGCAAACCTTCATATCATCAACATTGTCTTTATTATCATAGAATAATTATATTAGTAGATGCTGTACCAGAAGTCATTACAAATTTCACACAATAAGGAGAGGGTTTCTAAGGATTAGTCTATTTTATCAAATGCTTTCTAGAATGTAAGAAGATTCTGCTGCCATACGCTGACTATGTTGGGCAATCTTACATACATGTATTCATGAAAGCAGCACAAGTTAATTTAGAGGCAAGATTTTACAAGGTTGGCTGCCAAAACTGATATAGGTAATTATTAAATGTTCAGACTACCAAAAATATTGAGCACCCACCAATTTCACTGGATTCAACATTGACCACTAAGAGCTTCTGAAAGTCAAACCCAATGTCAAACATTTCTATGCATATACACAATATAAATTTGGTCACGAAGTCTGTACAACAATTCAAATAATAGGCAGTTACACTTGTTGGCAATTTGTCCACCCACAGCCTATCTCACAACTGCAGGTTTTCCTGAACTTTGACCATATAGAAATTGTAATTATAAATTCTAGCCACAAGAGGGCACAAGCAGCCCAGCATTTTTATAGGCATTTCAAATACCGGCGTTATCACTGTTGCAAGATTCATTAATTTGAAGTCTGATTTAATATGAAAAAGCAAAGTGCTTAAGATGCAGCTAATATACAGGCAACAATCTTAAATGCAGATTAGCTGTTCTGCTGTCTCCTTAATTTCCTTAACATGGTCATTCATAGAAATTGAATCCCAAGATATTTTTGAGTATTACTCTTCGGGATGCAATACAATTCTAAAGATAAAAAGGGTGAGATCTACCGTTAAAATATATACATTAATTTTCATTTAATAAATAAAACAGTATTAAGAGAGCAAGAATGGACTAGAATAAAACAAGATACAGTAAATTCATGCTAGGGTTACAGATTATTTTCTTTTTTAAGATCACAGTGAAATATTAAGTTTGAATCACATCCTATATATGCAATTTAAAAATGGAAAAATCACAACATTTTATAATGATTAATAATAAGACTAATAATATAGATAACTTTTAATGAAGGGAACTATCATATACCATCACTTTTTTCCTTTTGCTCTGAATTGCACAAGGTTAAATGAGTGAGAATACTCACTGGGCTGTCCTGCCATCACATCACAGTGGCAGACGATTTCCTGGTTTAGGGAATAGGAAAACTCAATAGGAAAACACAAACATTAGATTGTAAATCCAAAAAGAAGGAACGTGTATTTCCCTCCCAATCCATGTGTAGTACAGATCCTTACAAGATCCCAGCTACATTAAAGCATGCGCATCCCTAAGCATTTTTGATCATTTTCTTACCTCACCGCTACTAAACAACATCCTGCAAAAACAGATATTAGAGGGAATTCAACTGATGGCTTCTTCTAAACTTAACAAGTATGTGATTAGTTTTCTATTTTGCTAGTGTGTCTAAGAAAGCCAAACTGCAACGCTGATGTTAACATATCACTTCATACTTTCTCAAATTCTCCTGGTCTGAGAAAACACTGACGGCCCACACCTATATCATTTTGCGTGCCAAAAATATAAAGACCAGTCTTCCACATTTTCTGTTTAACCCTTTCCCCCTCATACCATGCAAGTCAAGGGACAATTCCTCAGCAAAGGAATCTAGAACAGTTGCCTCTTCTACAGCCCTAGATTCCTCTCTCTCACTAACAATCCTGTTTGCCCATTATTACCATGGAAACTTCCTTTGTAATGCAATCAGATGGGATCCTGCCCCCTCTCCAAGACCCTGAACAGCCCCAACTCCCTTATAATGATCATTGCTACTTTGTCTTTTTACTGTCCCATTGTCAAATAGGTATATGAAATGTTTTAAAGAGCTCTAATAAAAGTAACAAAATATGATTTTGAGTCAGGGCTAACAGGACATGAAATAGTAATTCAGGTCAATCACCATTGTTCACAAGTATTTTTGAAAATAAAATACTTTATATTTCCCACCTAGTTATGTAATACTAATTCCTTTACAATGAAGGGACAAAAAGCACCAACCTAACAACTGACAGGGAAACTAATGGAATCCCAAGAAATCAAATAAACAAAAGTTATTTTACAACCAGTTTCTAAAAGCTTTCATTTCATGATGACCAGTTAACCCTGGGAGTTAATCCCAATTGTTCAAAATTAGCTTAACTTCAAGTTAGGTAAACAGAAAATGTTTGCAAATGATTTTATACTACTACCATGCAGGTCTTGTTAAATCCAGTCACATAAACGCTGGATGATTTTTAAAGCCACATGTCCTTTTAATAACATTATGAGCACAGCACTGATCTTCTTACATACAACTATAAAAAGTCCTGGTTTTGTTGATTTAGAAGTACTTTGAACAAAAAAATTGGAGCAACTAGAAAAATGTAGATGCACCCACACATACCAAGAAAATAATAATCTGCTGGTGTCCTAGAGCTCTGCTATTTTTAAGCACAGACTGGATAAACTAAGTAATTGCAAATTCAATGTTTTAAATGACAATTTAATGCATGGAGTTCTAAACCTGGGCTTTCAATGTGAACACTGGTAGTTTAAAGACTAAGTCTTAAACTACACTTTTGTGTGTGCTGCAAAGCAATACTACTACAGTGGAACTTTGGAAGCATGAGCTCTTTGTTATAAATTAATTTGAATCTGCTTTTTTACCATCAGCATAGTTTACCTTTTTTAGACAGCACTGTTCATCAATGGAGTTTGTGGTTAGAAAGTGGTGTTTGACACACTAATTAAGAGAAGAGCAACAATTTAAACTTACTGAGTTGCAGCATCCCAATTAGCATCACAGGCACTGGACCTGTTTCAGGAGGGCACTACTAAAATGTGTAAATGCCACTAAAGTCAATGACAAAAGGCCATTATCAAACTGACTCTAGTCTAAATTGTAGCTATTGATGGATGTTGACATACCAGCTTGCCAATAGCCTTCGAACTAGCCAGGTTTTTTTGCCAGAACAGTTTTTCACCACCCTAGCAAATTTATCAGCTTACCACAAGGTCAAATGATCACTGGAACCAACACAAAGCAACATGGCTGGAAGTAAAGGAGGTTGTGGCTTCACAAAGCTCAAGTCTAAATAAAAACCAAGATGGCTGAGAACTTCTGATCACAATTCTGAAGGGTAGATACAGACAGAAGCACTGCAAAGCACAGTATGCAAAACTGGAGTGGGACCAGAGTTCAACATGCATGTTGGCCTTTTCCTGATATAGTCCCATCCGCTACTGTTATGTGGACTGGCTGTGCTCAGACAGGTAACACTGAGTATCACATGTGCTACCAAGGTATCCCATAAAGCTGCATATTATCAGGAAGTACAAGAATAGAAAATCCTGTGAAGTCCAGCCTAACATCTTTCAAAACAGAAATTAAAAAACAAAACAGCTGTACTTGAAAAAGTAATGGCCACAGTTTAAACCTATGCTGGTCCAAGCAGGCATGAATGTAAGCTTAGAGGTTAACTTGTTGATGTATTTATTTCAGGAAGAACAAGCTAAGCCAAGATGAAGCAAATAATGCAATTACACAACTAAACTTCTTGCCTCCTAGCACGATGTGCAACACTCTGAGTATTTTACACCAATCATTCTTCTGGTAACAGCTGCTAATTGAGAGCTGGATACTAGAGCTGGAACTATTATTATTCTGCTACTATTCTACTCCTCTTAAATTGCACTGTCAGGCTTCTGTCACTTGAGACAAGTTCCATTTTAAGAGACATTAGGTGTGTTTAGGTATTTGCCAGATAATAGAATAAAGTTCTTAAGCATCAGTCTGTACAGATTAGTCTAATCTGTTGCTGCTGGAAACCTTATTTCCAGCAGTAGACAATAGTTTCAAATTACCTACAATAAGGCTAAGCTATGGGCAATATATATTTAGAGGTGAGAATTAAAACATAACAGTACTCATGCATTCCCAATACTGTCTTTACCAGATCAGGTAGATATCTGAATTGAGATTCTAGTTTCTCTAAAAACTATTCCTAATAGATTTGGCTCCATTTAAATTGCTTTATTTGTGAACATTCTCTTAAGTATTTTTAAATGCAGAATACAACAGAAGCTCAGTAATGTTACTTACTGAATCCAAAAGATGAACAATTAACATTTAAATATCGGATAAAAGTTAGTTATTTTCACACTAAAATAGGATTTCCATGAGCAAAGTCAAACAATTAAAGATTCTGATGAAGGCAACAAGCCATGGAGTTAAAGACAAAATGGCAAAGTCAGGTTCTAAAGTAATGCAACTTTTAAGTAATACTTTTCAGAAGATAAAGAAATGGTTTTCATTTGAATAAATCTCCAAAATACCAACTAAGGACTTCAATCAGATTATCCTTCCCTTTAGCTTTTTCTAATATAAGACTATATAAAATTGTTTTCTTTCACCCGTTTTCTCAAACTTACCTTTAATTCTAAAGGACAGCAGATATCATGGATACAAGCATGAAGAAAGGAAGAGCAACACTTGATTTATTCATAACAGGTACAATGTTACCTCGTAAAATCCTAAACTATCTGCATTTTGCAATACCTTGCAAAAACTCAGCAAAGCTACATTGAGTTATAACAACTGAAATGTATAAATGTCTGCTAAGAAAGAGTATGAACTGAAGAAACAGGAGAGCATGTAAGAACAGACATAGGAATCAGAAACTATCTTGAAGCAGTAGAGATGGGTCTGAAAATTTTAACACCTACCTCTTCTAGAGACTACACTGCAGCAAAAGTAACATGCCAGGAAAAAAACAAAAGAGAAAACCAACCAAAAAACCCACCACCCAACCCAAAGCAAACCAGTCTGTTGTCATTTTATTATTGTTAAACAAGAAAGTGCCAGTGAAGAACACTCTAAATGTATGTGCACTACTAAAACGCTGAAAGAACCTATGGATTATTTCCTCATGCACTCCCCCTTTCAATTTAGCTATTATTACCAAAGATAGGTTGATTTCTATGTCCCCAGTGTCCTAACTGTCCTCATAGAAGCTGAGTGTCTGACTGCAAATGTGCCCGGTGGCTAAGGCATATAGATTGAGGATTTTGGCTCGAATTCTTCCTCCAGTGAATATCAAAGTACTTTGTAAAAAACTGTTTCCACAAGAAATCTGAAAACCAACACGACAACTCAGTGGCTAGGCATGTCTTCAATGTGGGATGGTTAGTCTGAGATCCCTACTCTGAATCAGATAAAACCCATTTGAATGTCATAAGCACTCATGTAATTTTTTCTCCCCAGTTTTCAGAATTTTTCCTTATGTTCTTTTTTTATTTAATCAGATGAAATTATTCAGTTCACTTTGGCCACTGTAAATACAGTTTTGGCTCAAAATAAAACTTATTTTTCAAGTCACCTGAGTGGGAAAACACAATTTACAAAGCTTTACGTCTAAAATTTTGGGATTTATGGGTTCTTTCAGGTTTACAGATTGCAATATTATTTAAAGTCAGTGTTTCTGCAGAACCATCAGCCTAACACAAAGCTATTTTTTCTACATAGAGCTGTGCCCATGTAAAATATATCTCTAGTGAGAAACACAGGCTGGAGTGTCATTGAAGGACACCAGCACTTGAAGCAAGTGCTTAAAGCTCTTCTGAACAAGGAACAGTGTATAAATACTTATAATGTTTTTCTACATCATGGACATAAAGAGTTGTTTTGGGTTTATTTTATAAGGATCTCTTTAAGCGTATTACTTTCAGGCTGAATAGTAAATATGAGGATAATTAACTTTCAGGTACCGTTTGATAAAAATTAATTCAGTGCCCCAAAATTAACAACAATGATCTGGATGTCTCATGCAATCCCAACTGGTCTGATCCTGTGAAATGCTCACTCTGTTATTTATATATAACAGGGCAACATCCACAACTTACGCTTTCAAGAGCAGAGATAACCAAGTTGAAGTTTTGAATAGGCACATAGCTTGAATTAATTAAAATACAATATTTAAAAAGTTATAATTTTCAGCTTCTTTTAACCAAAGAATTGCTCAAGCTGAACAGGCAGTTGAATACTCACCCTTCCATTTGAGATCCTTTTGCTAAAACCCATGTTCATTATGAAAACTCTCATGCTCTCTATAAATTAGCTATTTGAACTCCAATGTAATGCACAAGGTTTCAGATAGCAACATCTGTTTTGCATATTTTATATTTCAGACTTTAAACACACTGTTTTAAAACCCATGAAGTTTTGTTAAGTCATCTCCAGTTAAGGTGCAGTAACTTGTATCAGCTGAAAATCTTGTGCAGCCTAGGGTTTGGATTTTTTTAAACTGCAGAAATAGCTACAACTTTTCTGAAAATACTTACTAAAATATATAGGAAAAGTTAATTTTTTCTACAAAAAGTAGATTAGAATAATACTTCAAGTATTTACAGTTTATTTGAATGAAAATTATTATAAACTTTGAAATCTTGAGATAATAATTCATAATTAATCTATCATGATTACTTAATACAAGCTATGAAAACTCCAATAATTCTTCATGTTGTATTGTAGTACAACAAGCCATCCTTCTTTCTACTCCAGCAGGCTGGAGGTAAAAGTGTTTTTTGCTATTAGAAACTGAGATTCCCGGTGTGATCTTTTCAGCTTTGCACGACGGTTCTGGAACCAGATCTAAGGTTGAAAGAAAAGGCACAGCTGTTCAGCAATACAGCACTTTAGCAGAATAACCTCTGAAACTTAAAAGATACACACACAACTTCACAGTATTTTGTGTAATAACAGCAGTTTGGAAGTTCAGTACAATTTTTAAAGCCACAGATGAGGGGATGCAGTTACCTGCAGTCATTTTAACACAAAGAAAATCCCCCCCCCCATCTGAATTGGAAAGTGAGGACCAGTTTCACTGTAATTAGTATTAAAAACTAATATTAACTTAAGTGACACTGAATCAGATGCTGAAATTCACACACAAATCTTAAGGCATGACTTCTTCAGCTGTTTAATTAACCACAGCATCGAGTTTCCCATCAACCCCAATATAACACTGGCATCAAAAGCTTAATAAACATGAAGGTGAGGCCCAAATTCTCATGTTTATGGTATGCTCCGTATCATATTGGACTACCTGGAAATGAGGAATTAAAATCCCCAAGTAGACTTAGGTTTTGGCCAGATGAAGGCATAGGCTCAAGCACTGGTTTCACTCATGAATGCCATGACAGTTTCACAAAATACTTAGACATTCATACATATTATTTCAATATTTGTTTCAACTTTGTTTTTCAAATATGATGACAAGTGTAATATAAACAAGATTGGAAAATGTGGAAGCATCCAATCAAGGTCTGCATGTAATAACTAGAGATTAACAGAGCAGACATTGTGGAAATACTAGTGAGTAAAACTTCATCAACACTGAGGAAGAAGGTTTAAGATTTCTGAAGTAATTCAATGGCTTTTGTTTCACAAATCACTGAAAGCATACACATGCATAGACAAATTATTTTAAATCAAGATTATTAAAATGATTGCTACTGTTTTCAAACTATTTATTTCTATAACAAGACTAGATGAAATTACAGAAAAGTTCAAATCAATTTTTAATTACCTGGATCCTGTCTTCATCTAAATCTAACTTGCGAGCCAGCTCTTCTCTAATGTCAATGCCAGGGTAGGAGTTCATTTTGAAAACATTTTCCAATACTTCAATCTAAGAAGATTAAAAGACACTCGTTGAATAGATATCACTACCTACATAGCAGTAATAAAGAAAATAAATACAAAAAAAACAGTTTAGTTTGTTTAACAGGAGACTTCCCAGCAATATTTGCACAATTCTGGTTCCATGCATAGACACAGGTCTCCTGAAACAACATTACTGTTAATTTACACTAGTTCCTGAATGCATTTCTCTCTGCAGAAATACATCACACTGAATTAGGCAGCTATTATAGGCTTCTACCAATGTTTTACTGAACTACTTTGTCATTCTTTTCTTAAACGCTGAGAAAATCCCTACCTGGTTTCTAGTGAATGCAGTTCTTGGTCTTCTACCCCTGTACCAGCTCAATTCCCGTTTGAAAGAAAGCCTGTCGGTGACTGAAAGGTATTTTTCACATTTCAGAACTTTCTCCTCTTGCATTGGATTACTGTTAGCATGAAATAATGGATTTTCATAGCAAACAACAGGGATTTGCAGATGGGGATTACCGTCATCACCTAAAACTAGAAAAAGCAAGCAAACAAGAGCTTCAGTTTACTGGGTTTTAGTAGAAACATGAAAAGATATCCAATTTTAAGGGAGTAAAAGCTTGAGAGCCTGCTGACTTACCCAAGTTGGTGCATGCATCCATCCATGGTCTGTGAGGTTTCACAGCTGGAATACCAGCTTTTTTCTGCTCCAGTCCCAGAATACTTTCAATGGAAAATGAGCACTGTGTGGGTTTATTTTCTACAAAACCAGACCCCTTCCGAAGGTTCTGAGAGGCGGCTGTGTTAGCAGCGCTCAGCGAGGTGCTCGCCATGCCTTCACCTTCAGCCAGCACAGCAGGTATACTGTACTTGCATTTCTCCACCAGTCCTCATTATAGCTATGCTGAGAAGGAGGTTGGATTTGCAACGTCATTAATTCAAATCTTTTATTAGAAAGTTTTAGCATGTCAATGAAAACTCTGCCACCGAAAGGCACGAGCAGTTAATTGTTTATTTGTTTGCAAGTAATTAGCAACTAATGGTGACACTGGGGGGCCACCAACAGGGACAGAAAGTGTTATCTCTCCTAACCAGAGCATCGACTTAACTTTCCCAAAAGAAGCTGTGCACAAATATAGTACTTCTCTTTTATTTGAAATCATTAATGTATAAAATCAGTTTTTAAAAAAACTTTATACTCTAATGGACTCCACTTACCTAAACACAGCAGTGTGATAGGAAACCAGTCAAGTAATAAGTAATCTCATTTAAGTGAATTTCCTTCCAAGGAAATTTAAAAAATAATCTCTTAATGCTATTAGGGTAATCCCGATGAAAATGCCTCTGGTTTTTCATATGCATATGTAATGGTGAACGCGGTCAATAAAACAACAATAGCTTTTGGCATAAGGCACCTGCAGTGGGTTGGGAATGTTGTCAAAGCTCAGTGTAATTGCCTTCCAAGTGCCTGGATTAGTTAACAGGAACAGTTGCACCAACTATTTTAAATAATTCATGCATTCATTTTTCCTATTAAAATAACTTTGTTGCAGCTTTTTTGAAACATGCCATATGTGAAATTTCCTGGTCCTTCTTTACAATATAAAAACAAAACTTAAAGCAATAGAAGCAGTACACTCAAATCTACTGATTTTAAAACTCTTTTTACTGCTAGATATTCCTCCCTCCTTGTAATTTTATAACCAATAAAAATGTATTTAAAACCTACTGTGTGAACACTTAAAACGACTAAAAACCATGAGTAAGGGGGAGAAAGGAGGTAAAGGGTTTGTAATGAGGTTCGAAATTGGAAAATAGAATTCTGATTTCATTCATTATAGATAAAGTACCAACTAAAACATATCCAAGCTCTTCCATCAGCCACAGCAGTTTACATGTCACATGTTCAAAACCAGCTTTTGGTCAAGCAAAACATCTCTGCGGAGATGCCTCCTTTTCCTTATTTTGGATAAAACTTTATTTTGCAACATGCAAAAATGAAAAGAGTACTTTAATTTCAAGATGGGAAAGTTACCTCTCACATAAATCTTTTAATTTGGAGCACATGATGTAGGAGCACAGGAGCACGTAGAAATGTGTGCTTTCAGAGCAAAAAGATGGCCCTCTGTTTCATTTTCTCAGGCTAGTTTATTCCGTGTAATCAGTCACACTGACATGGCTAAAGAAATAGATTGTACTTCCTCTCTGATTTTCTGTACACTGTAAACAACCCAAGACTAATCTTGAGGAAAAGACAGAAGCAGGGCAATTGCTAAGGAAATGTCATGGTCTAGAATTGACAGTGCGCTGTGGGAGATTCTACAGAGAAAATGTAAGATCTCCCACAAATGTGGCTTTATATCAGAAAGATATTCAAGCTGATGAGTGTAGACTTATTGGACTGATTTTGCAGTGTGCAATGAGATGGTTGTCAAACCAAACTATCAAAAATGGCAACAATTCATAAGTGATCTTACCAGGGACACCTTTTTAGCACATACCAATGGATATATAAAAGTGGCATCAATGTAACAGCAGTGACCACCCATAAGCTGGGCTCCAATCAGCATTTACCAGCCTCAGTAACCAGGAAGTGCATACATACAGGAAGGCCATAAGAACCCATGTATGAAACCACTGCTTGCTGGAACGTTTTGGGAGCTGGAGGTGAGTGGGGAGCAGTGTTAAGCAAGGGCCTTGCATCCCTTTCTATTTCAGTACAGCTGTTCCTGACACAGCAACCCATGACCTTGACAGAGCACCAGGAGCTCTTTTCTTGACTGCAGGCAGGTATTTTGAATATTCCGATTCCACACCAGGTCCAGAGAGTACTAAAGGGACAATGCAAAGCTGTGACTGGTAGATCAGCTTCCTCCCTCTATAGTCTTTAACCTGGACACCAGGGTGATAAATGATTATAATATAAATAGCTAGTTTCCAAATACAGCCCACTGATTTTTTTTAAAGAACTTAAAACCCCAACACAAGCATTGATACAAAATACATTTCAGAAAATATTTATTCCTCCTGGATGAATATGAATGAATTTAACCTGAGCCAGAACTCAGATTACCACACACTTCAAGCCCTGCAGTGGCAAATACCTTCATAAGTATTCTCTTCAGGAACCTGTCAAGAACTATCAATAAAGGCAGGCTTATGTAGTAAGAGAGACATTTATGAGAGTCAAAACTAACCATTAAGTTAAGTAAGTATTATATATTTTAATATTATTATTATTATTATTATTATTATTTTATGGAAAAATATTTTTTCAGGGTAGTNTGTCAAGAACATAAAGGCAGGCTTATGTAGTAAGAGAGACATTTATGAGAGTCAAAACTAACCATTAAGTTAAGTAAGTATTATATATTTTAATATTATTATTATTATTATTATTATTATTTTATGGAAAAATATTTTTTCAGGGTAGTCTGCTTTTAGCTTCCAGTTTGAAACAGTAATTCCTTCAGAGTTTTTTAATAACTTTTCAGGGAAAACAGATCCTGGTAGCACTCAGAATTTTCATAAACTAGACAAACCCAGTTAACTCATTTGCTGGGCAAGGTCGGACATTTACCAATACTGACTGCCATCTGCTGTTAGGGCTTGCCAAACCTGAAGTTCCTTCAGCACTGCTGAGAAATATATTATTATTACATTAATTTGCTTAATGGTGAATTTAGTCAGACCTGGAGACTGCAATGCAGTTACTGAAACACTCCTCTTTTTAAACAGAGGTCGTGGCTGTAACCGCATATAGAACAGGAAGTAGGAACTCAGAAGGTCCTAAGATAGATGCTCATACTATGCTTTCTCTGAGCAATTCAATGAAATTGGCAACACCCTTTATCTAAGAGCTTTACAATGCTAACACAGCCCTACATAACTGTTCATAAAAAACTCACAGGAAAAGTTATTCTAAACATAAGTCTGCATTACACCAAAATTCAGTTCTGTTCCTCAGTATTCGAGCTCCAATTGGATGGGGCTTTGAGTAACCTCATCCAGTGAAAAATGTCCTGAAGCGGGGCTGGATTTGATGATCTTTAAGGAGCCCTTCCAACACAAGCCATTCTAAAAACAGTCTAAAACAACATTTATGTAGAGATAAATTTACTAGCAAGTCTGGCTGAAGGTCTAGCATTCAAAAGTTGCCCGCTTTCCTTGAAGCATGCTTGATTGTAGAAGAATCTATTTGCTATCAAGATAAACAGTCACCAAAACTCTCTGTAAGAGATCAGGATGAAAGTGTACTTTCCACAGAGCAGAAAGCATAAAAGTTTAGATCTAAGAACAGCCACTAGTAAAGAACCAGGTGAAATTTCCAAGAATTTCCATTGAAAGTGTAAATAGGCCTTGAGCCTTCATTCAGAAACTATATATATCATTGTTTTGGCCCATTAGGTATGACCAATACTTACTTTGCAAACCATATGAAATTACCTATAGAGTTAAATACCATTGTAGGGGCAATTAGAGCAACACAACAAACATTCAGTTGAAATCCTAAGTAATCAGCAATAGGAGAAATCAGTGCTCTTTGGATATGCAAATCCAGTCCTCTTACAGCATTACATACCTGATGACACAGCAAACTAATCTCTCTTTCAGATGTTGTACCACTGGTTTTTTTTTGCCCAGGGACAGTAGAGTTCATCTGTTTAAGTAGGTGAAAATCTCTTGTTCTTTAGAGATGTGAAGCCTCTAAAGACTCTGTTTATACCAGAGTAGGAAGAGACCACACCAAGAGTTCTCCGGGTCTGAAACCCCAATGCTTGCTGCTCCTACCTTTGTTCTCACCCATTGCTACTCCACTCCCAGGTCACCTTCACACAGTGTTTTCACAGTACAGTATTTTCAGCTTTTTAAAAGGGTATAAAGGGTATATACAATCTTTCTTGATTACTTATCATGCTCAAGAAAGTTGCCTTTCATCTCACTTTTCCAACAGCTTCTTTACACTGCTGCACTAGTATTTAACCACCTCAGATATTCTCCTCTTCAAATATGATTTGAACATGAATAACATTATATTTAAAGTCGACTTCAATACTCGAAAGGTTTTTTAGGCAAGAATAACTCAAAATGGTTGATCCCCAATTTTCACAAAACATGACTAAAACCAGTTAGCTATTTCTTGGCTGAAGTAAACGCTATTTTTACCCAGACAGATAAAGTGGGTGCAGAGAAACTCAAGGTGAATCTGAGGGTGACACTAGCAACAGTCTTAGAAATAGTACATTAAACAGCAGGTAACATGCAAATAAAGCCTACCTTATCCAGACAGCTTCACCCTTCAGCAGAAGCAAAATCTTTCCATTAGGAGTCACATCTGGAATCTACTAAAGAGTCCTTGGCTGCTCTTCTCCCTGTTTACATAGTGCCAAGTGTTAGTCCCCCACATTTTCAAGGCCTCTTAGTACTTTGCAGAAGGAAAGATGAAAAAAACAAAACAAAACCACCCCCCAAAGAAAACCACCCAATCCCACAAATCCAGACCCCCAAATAAATGAATACATCACACAGCAACAAAAATCCTGCAATGCCGAAAAAAGTGTGACACTAAAACCACACTTATCAGAGGGTTCAGTGGGATTCTTCAGTTCATTACTATCAAGTCTCACCCACCGCTGTCAAATTTGTATCTCAAAACTTTTGGATGCCTTGATTCATTTGTTAAAAAAGTACACAAAAGGTGAGAACAAGGCTAATAATATCTTACAGAAAGCTTCAACATAAGGGATCTATTGACAAAGCTCACTACTAATTCAGAAAAGCCCTGGTATACTACTGAATTATTACAAAGATCCCCATCATGCTACTAAGCCAAACTAAATTGCAAAGATCAATAAAAACAAGACTTATGCTTATGTTATGTGCCAGCTAAGATACCAAAGCACATTTCTGCACATTAAAAATATTTGGTTTTGTGTTTTCTTCTACAAACCCATTAATTCTCAGATAGTTGTTCTCTATTCATAGCAGCCAAAGAAATGTTTGGGTTTTTTTCACCCATCTCTTCCACCTGTAAATATACAAAACTAACAAAACCCAATTCTTTTTTAAGTTACTACTACTTTCCTGAATTCTGCTAGGGAAATCCATCTTGTAGAACAAAAGAGAGCATTTCTTACAGAACACCCCAGTAAAACTTACAAGTTAACTGCCTCTAATCCAGAAAGCTGTGCATGTGTATCTAGGTCATGGGCCCATGCTAGTGCTCTCTCAGGTAATAATTTCAGATACAAGACTTAGTCTTTAAAATACCTGATACGATAGCTCTGTATTACTACCCTCATGGGACAGAGAAATAGAGAAGTGGTGTGACTTGCTTCAATCAGGAGTCACCAGCTGAGCTGCTAAATGAACTGCCTGAACCGAGCTGCAACTGTTGTCACCACTGCCTACAAAAACCCCCAAACCTGAACCAAACACACACCCCTCATGTCCTTTAGTTGTTTTGTAATTTAATACCAGCCTTTTTTTGCTTTTAAATGTAAAACGTGGTACGATACAACAAAAAGAAAGGTCTCCATAGCAATACTGCACAGGAGTTCATCATTTGCTTTGCCAGATGACTGCGTACTTTCTAAGCTGGCTTTATACTAAGCTCACCTAGCCCCAAAACATAAAACCAGCAAACAAACAGCCTCTTTTTTTTTTTTCTTTTTTAACTGTAAATGTATCTAAAAAGTTACAAATCATCTACTAAAATGCAGATATGAGGTATCATCAAGCAGTTTCAGCGTTGAACAAGCTTTCAATTCCAAACATGATGTACAATCTGTTAGTTTTAAGAGAGAGAACTTTATGCAGCCTCTTGTTTGACACACAGTATATTTTAAACTGGTTTTAAATGAATGGAAATTTAGACAGATATTCTTGATGAGCAATTTGCACATACTCAGTGCCTCCTAAGGGATGTACTCTTAAAATACGAATTACTTCATGTGCAGGAATAATGTAAAATTCAGTAACTTCCATCAAAACATAATTACAGAGAACACCTGAGGAATATGCTCCTTTTTAAATAGCTCACAATGATCTAGTCCAATTCCAATAAGCCCTCATAGTAGCTTTAAGCATTTAAAATTGGTCGCAGACCTATAGCAGCAAACTTCACTAGTCTAAGAAAACAAGGAGTCTATTAGAACTGATTATACTCTTGGTTCTGAAGGGGAAAAATGGTGGTCAGCAACACTTCCGATTTTAGGACCCGCGCTTGGGTCACCTGGTCGTTCTGAAGTTATTATCTGGTAACAAAAACTACCGAGTAGCCAGGGATAGAAATATTTGCCTTAATAAAATCCCTCGTGGATGGCAATGGAAGACACGACGGAGGCAACAGAAGGCTTCGACGAAGGGATGCTCCAGGTGACAGCAAAGAGTGCAAAGGACGCTTCTGTCAGGGCAGGATCACCACAGTTAGTCCCACTGTGAGTCCGCCCTCGAGACAACTGTCATGAGGAGCCTGCGGCCCCAGGACAAGCAGGGCGAGTCGGGCGTAGGGAACCGTACCACCCAGCAACCTTTCTTGCCTTTTCCCAGCCGCCTCGCTTGACAACCGCCGTCAGGCAAACCCCTCAGCGTGCAGCCGGCCCTGTCCGCCCGGCCCACGCTCACCTCCCCGCGCTGCCAGGGGCCGCCCTTGTCCCCTCCTCCCTCTCACAGAGCGCGCGAGCCCCCGCGGCGGGAGCTGAGGAGCAGCGCCCCGCTCAGCGCCGACAGCCCCGTGCCGGGGTGCGGGGAAACAGGCACAGCCCAGAACCAATAAGGAGCCGTCAGGCTGGGACAGAGAGCCAATAGCGAAGCCAAGCGGGGAGAGGCGGGACATCCGGCGCGCAGCAGGCGGGGGCGGCAGTGTTGTGGCTGGGTGCGGGAGTTGGACGTGCAGCAGTGGCGGAGTCAGCCCGGCCGCCGCCATGCCCGGCATTGACAAGCTCCCTATCGAGGAGACGCTGGAAGACAGCCCCCAGGTGAGGCAGAACAGCCCACTGGTGGCGCGGGGCAGTCAGGTCGGGCTGGGCCTGCGCTGCGCCCTTCTCGTTCCCTGCTCCCCTGTACCGTCGGGGGTTTTGGAGAGCCGTCGCGGCGGCGGGGAGGGGAAGCCCTTTCCGACAGCTGGGCGGTGGGTGCGCGTGTGGCCAGGTGCCTCCTGTCCCCATGCTCTGTGTCCGGGGCGCGGCGTCGGAAGCCGCTTGCTGAGGCTGCCCGTCTGGCAGTGCCCCGGGAAGTGCGTCCTGTTCGCACCGCCGCGCCCTCCCGGGTGCCCGGCTGGCTGGTGGGCTCGGCAGAGCAGCGCGCTCGGTGCGGGTTGTCCAGAGGCACTGGGCTTCGGCGTTGGGGTAGTGGCTCGGCCTCAGTCCCTTACATCAGCACCGTGCGTCTGCTGTCATGGTTGGTTTTCTAGAACTCATGCTGCCAAAACCCGTCTTCACTTCTCAAGACGATCTTTCGTAACGTTGTCTATCACTAAACACACATTAAGGTTCAATAGATATGTATGAAAAGCAGTTATCGGATGAGGTTATGGTGGCGGTTGTTAGTGCTGTGATTAGAATCATAGGTTAGGGTTGGAAAGGACCTTAAGATCATCCAGTTCCAATGCATGGTGCTGAGAGGCCTTTACCTGCTCTGGTGTCTTCTGTTCCTGCTGTTTGACCTTTGCTAGTGATGCCATATATTGCACTGGCATTTCTTTCACGCTGCTGGTAAGCAGAAAGTGCTTTATTCAGTTGTAGTGGTTTCTCTTGCTGGCAGTGACAACAGTGAGTACTTTCTATCACTCTTCCTAGATGGAAAAAAAGTTTGTAGTATGTTTTCTTTTATTAGAGCCTTTTGAATTAAAATCTTTATTTTGATGCACTGTTTATGCCAATGAACAAGATGTCCTATATGTAATACCATATGTGTTGGTTTGACTCATCAACCATAGGAAGAGAAACTTTCACTTGCTTAAGAGGGGTTTTAACCACTAAAATGACAGCCACTTTAACAAACCTACATCAAATAGAAGAATAACCTCAAAAAGGCAAGAGAAGGAAGCATGCAGAAAGCGTGTCATTGCTTCTAAAGGGCTGTGTCCCAGGTAGCTCAACTACTAGACATTAGGTTTAGCCTGCAGTATGGTCTGTGGCCCAGAGGCTAAACCTGATGTGCTCTCATGAAGAGGAAAAAAAGTCTTAGAAAGTGTTATAATAATAGTAATGTAACAAAATTATCTCTTGAAAGCCTGTTCTCAGTACATGGAAGTCAGAATTATTCATATTTATAGGAAATGTCAAATGTAAGATAAACTTAGGATTCCTAGAAAGTGGGATGTAGGAGGCTTTTTTTTCAGGCACTTAAAAGTGAAATGCTGATCGGGAAGCAAATGCAAAGAAGTTACATATTGGAACATAATTATAAATTTGAGAATCTTCCATTTGAGGTTGTTTGTAATACAGACCAGCAAAGCCTAATGCAGCCCTATGAGCTTTATTTGCTTAAACTATTAGATTTTCCAATATCTTCTATTTTAGGTATGATATTTTACATCTCTTTCAGTCAAGCTAGTGTTTCAGGTGAAATCTGGCTAGCTGCCTCTTGGAAGAATGTAAGAAGGACTCTGTAGTCATCTATTGCATTAACTCATTTCTGTTATTTTGAAATCAGTGCAATGAAAATAGCAACAAATGTTACTCAAAGAAGGAAAAAACCTAGCTTTCTGTAGGAGCTGCCATGACTTTCTGATTGGTGTATTTGTGCTGTAATATTGGAAAAGATCATCAGACTAGGTTGTTGTTTAGTGCTGAACCGTGCTCTGCAGGTTTGCACCTTTAGACAGGTTTTGGACACTTACCTTTAGGCTTATAAACCTCATATCAAACTTGGCCTATATCTAAGGGAAGGACAGGCCTTTCTAAAATGCAAACCTCATTCATTTTCTCTTGTAACAGGATAAAAATCCAACCACTTTGTCACGTCACACTGCCATACAGATGATGATGTAAAATGCTTAACAGCTCACTGACTTTGAACAAGGTGGTTTCTTCATGGAGCTTATTACTCATGGTTTCTTCTGTACCTGCTCACATATGTGGGCTGAAAGCATCTTAACGTGCATCTTAACGTGCAGAATGGTGTGAAGCTTTACTAGAAACATAAGTAAACAATTGCTTTATTTTTTATTTTTTTTTGCTAAGCAGTAGTCTGCCCTAACTGGTTTAGTTTCAGGTGATTTGCTTCCCATCAATGTAAACCAGTGTCAGTTTGAAGTCTGCACGTCAGTAACTGATATTTTTACATGTTCTGCCGTCTTTAGTTTTAAAGAGAAAGCGTATTCCAGAAACCTTACAGGATATTCTTTTAAAATGCCATCTTCCAAGTTTATTAGTGTTGAGGTTGGAAGGCCATGAGTATGTAATTCAGTGGTTATGGTACTATGTAATTTTTTGTGTTCTTTCATGTATGTCTCTTTTAATGGGAGAGCCTCAGCTATTAGGATGACACATGTTACCTCACCTAGCAAACATGCGAGTTCTCTTCCACCTCTTTCCTCCTCTATTCACCATTTTCACTTGCTTTATAAACTAAAACCACCATTAAGGTGATACATTGATGGTCCTGTCAGAATTTTTTTTAATGTAAGTACCTTGTGGGCATTGTATGGTATGGTGAGACAGCCAGGCATCTAATTCAAGTTAAATAGCAGAATTTAATGTCAAAAGAATAATGAAATAATCTATTTTGTTGAGGTTTAATGTGTATTCCTTGATTATCATTAAAAGCAGAAAATAAGTAGCTGAAAATGATCTCCGTGCTTCAAGGGGAGATGGAGTAGAGGATAAGTCATTCTAAGGCGAGTCTGTGACATAGAAAGAACTTCTAATAATAAAATGCCACTGTTCATGCACAGTGTGATCCAGTGCTGTGAACTCAGAGACATTTTCCTGATACCCAGGCTTCTGTCAGTCTTTCATTCTTTTCCCAGGTCCCATAAATTCCTTCCCTTCCTCTTTGAGGGAACAATAGAAATTTAGCCTAGGGATGACTAAGAAAGAGAATTTACAATTTCAAATGTTTAACAATCATAATTTTTTTTTTTTTAAAAAACCCATTTGTGTACCTTATAATTGTTTCCATTTTTGGTCTGGACACTAATTTTGGCATAAACCTAAAACCAAAGCACAGTCCTCATGCTAAAATGTTACTAGAGTTAAAGGGCACTTATTCTGTGGGTCTTGTAAGCAACACTCCTGTTTCTGTGTCCAAGCATCCCAACCAATATTTTCGATTAGGGAAAGCAAACATAGCCTCTGCAGAGTTACAGGTAACATGCTTTGTTCTTTCACCATTGGGTTTTTGTCATGGGGGAAGGGAGCTATTCAGTATCCTTGTGCTTGGTGGATATATCCTATATCCTTGAATAGCTTGGTCAATAATACTGCTTCCAAGGGTAGAAAGGATACAGGAAAACTGAATCAGCATCTCATTTAAGCCTAAGGGCCAAATTATGCCTGAGTAACCTGATTTCTTTCTCATCCAGAGTCAATCATTTCATCACAGGGAAGAGCAGTGGATGTCACTCACCTTAAGCAAGGATTCTGACATGGTGTCTGGTAACATTCTTCTCCCTAAACAGGGAGGTACTGATTGTGAGTTGGGTGGAAAAACTGGCTGGACAGTTGTGCTTAGAGTAGTGATGAGTGGTTTGACGACTAATTGTTGGACAGTGATGAAGAGGTTGATTTTTGAGGTGGATACTGTTAAGCACCTTAATCAGTGTTGTGGGCAATGCAGTAGGATGCATAGTCATCGAGCTTGTGGGTGACACCAGAGAAGGAGCAGACTGACAGACAAGCTGGGGTATGGACAAAAGGAGAGATCTTTTCACTGTTTCACCATGAAGTGGTGAGGTGGACACAAGTGTATCTTAAGATCAAGATGCAGATTGTCCTGTTTTGGTTTGGGTTTTAGTTCCTCAGCTTTTTGATCACAGAATTGACTGTTATTGCACAGGTGAATTATAGGTCCATACAGCCAGCAACTGTCTTTTTGCAGGATGAATGGTAATCAGGAAGCCACAGCCTTTGTTTTGATCTCTCAGCAGAAGAGATGTATTTACCTGGCATGCTAATAGCAGTCATCTTTACCCTTTTCCTTAGGGATGTACCATAATGGGTCCAGGAGTTACCCACAGTTACAACTTATTTTGCACTTACACTTCTCCCATGGTCCTTTCCTTTCTGAAAATGCACTTGCATGGACCTGGAAGGAGGCTGACAGTAGAAGTGAGGCTGAGCTTTGGTATCTTTAAGATTCTGTGGCATGCAACAGGTATCATCCCTGTCAACAGTGCTGGGGGGTTTATGAAACTTAGTAATGAAACATGAAACAATGCTACTGAACTTTAAAATTCTCTTACATTTAAATGCTGCTTTTCTAACTTGACATGTGTTTTGGCTGTTTCATTCTCACAGACCAGGTCTTTGCTGGGAGTATTTGAAGAAGATGCTGCTGCAATTTCCAATTATGTCAATCAGTTATTTCAAGCCATGCACAGGATATATGATGCACAGGTAGTGTTAATAAAATTCCTGAATACATCATAAAGCTTTTGAACCCCATTTCATGTATCTTGCTGTTTTTTGAAAAAAAAAATAATATTCTTAGAAGCAATATTTTTTTTAACTTCATATTCTTTAAATGTGGAACTGAAATAAAATAAGAATGAAAGAAACTTTGTGTTTGCTAGGGAGTGGTAAAGGTAAGTTCTTGTGATTTTCAACAGAATTTGTTAGGACCAGTAAAAAGTTTTTTCTGGTCTTCTAGTAGTTCTGTTGTGTTTCCCCAGTGTTTCTCATCACGATCTTAGTGTGTATAGTACGTACCAAGTGGGAGATTATTTCCCACCCACAGTATGTTAATGTTTCACTAGTTATCCATAAGTAACTGCACTTTCATGCCAAAGGCAGAACCATTTTTTGTGTTTCTCTGAACAACTGAGTTTATGGCTGTATTTTTAATTTGTATACACTGGAACCAATTGACTTTTTGACTGATTTGGTATTCTCTTCATATTTTCATGCTATTGTCATTTCTACTTTAATGACTACTATGTTTATTGTAGGTTTGCTGCCATGTAGTTTATTTTACTGCGTTTCTATTTCATTTCTAATTTCTGTGCTTTCTTCTTCAACTGCATCATGAAAGATGCAGTTATTCCATACCATGAATCTGCTAATTAGGTCTTGCTTGTATACAAGTACAGAGGAGTTAGTAATCAGGTAGTGCTGAGATTCATTTTCCTTTACAGATGAAAAATTCCTCATAGTTAGTAACTAGGGCAGCTAATTTAAAATAATTAAATGCAAATGTGCACTGTATAACATGAAGAATACAGAAATCAGTGCACATAGTGCAGGGTGTGAATTTGGAGTTTGTAATGATTGATTACTTGCAACTCTCAATATTGTTAGAGAAACAGAAGGTCCGGATGCTTTAGGTTTTCATGAAAATCTGTAGTCAGATTTCAAATTCCATGTGTGTAATAGTTTCTTCTTCAGACGTGATTTTTTCTTAAACATTAATTTAAATTAACAAGTAACAAGCTTGGGGTTTTGTTCTTTTTTAAATCAGAATGAATTAAGTGCAGCAACTCACCTGACATCAAAGCTTCTGAAGGAATATGAGAAACAGGTACTGTGTAAATCATTGCTGTCTTTGTGTGGTCAGGACGATGTATTTTTATAGTCTTTTATCTCCCAGAACACAGTGTGGAATGTATTTAGGCTTGATCCAGATAAAAGGAACCTCTATAATTGGTGGCTCGAATCTTTGCCATATCTACTGTCTTCATATTAGTTCTTCTAAATAAAATAGAATGAAGTTCCTGTTACCGTGATGAGTATTAGTAAGTTCTGAAAGAGTTTACTTTTAGATCAGTGTGTTGGGGGTGCTTAGGGTGGCGGTGGTGTTTGATTTTTGTTTTATGAACCTGTTTACTGTTAAGGGCTTTAATTTTACTGGTCACGCAGAGAAGAGATTGCATACCAGTCTCCATTTAACAACTATAATTTACTGATATTGTGAGAGCAATTCCATCCCTGAAAGTGCAGGTTGTGGAATACATCCCATACTCCACAGGTAGCCTGTACTATGAAGGGTTTTCAGTTATATCTGTGCTGCAGGGGCCCCTTTGCTGCAGCTCCTCCTTTAAGGAGGCTGGTGTTCCCTATCCTCATTCTCTACCTAATGAGTTGAACTGGAAAGAATACTTCTTATAAATTATTTTTTGGTTCATGAGACTTTCTAGAGGGTTGAGATTAGCTGAAAAAGACAGTGTTTCAACTGGATTATTTCTTTTTCAGTAGTGATCATTTTGGTCATGCTTTTGTCTCCATCAAAGCATTATAGAAGTAAACTCGTTTGGATGGTTTAAAAATTTCACATAATTTAAGAGCTCAAAGTTTAAGTTGAACACCAAGTATTGCTTAATTTTTGATAAATGTAAAAATTAAAATGTGAAAAGCTGCATAAAATCTTCATAGATGTCAAGGCTGCAAATTTCCTGATTTTTTTTTTAATAAATTCTATTAGTTAATTTATAAACTCGTTGGGTTCATGTATTTTAAAAATGGATATTTTATTTTTTTAAGGAGAGCTGAGACATCATTAGTACAGGTTTGTGAATGGCAGAAAACATTACAAACAAGTCTCCTTTTCCTTCCAGCGTTTTCCACTAGGGGGAGATGATGAAGTGATGACTTCCACTCTACAGCAATTTGCGAAAGTGATAGATGAGGCAAGTGCTTGTATTCGTTTCACTTATTTACTAATGTTTTCTACTAATTAGTAATACATAGACTTTAGCTTGCTTAATTATCACAGCCTTTTTCAAGATAGATGATACAGAAATGGCTTTAATTTCTCAATAAAATATGCTTCATTGTATATTGCAGCATCTACTTAAAGTTACACAACCTGAAGATAAAGAATCAATTCAGCAAAATGAGGATACTTTATTGAGAAAGAATGTAGTTTCACTTCCTGTAGATGCAGCCAAAACCATTACAGAGTGGCAGTTACAAACGGTTTTTCACGAGGGTATTTATCTTGCCTGATTTTTAGATGCCCAACTGACAAAGGAACCTCCTGCTGTCAGTATCAGAGACAGAAACTGACTCTTATGAAAGGCAGTTTGATCTGAATCAGGATTTCTTGATGTGATTTCTCTCCTTACATTTTTAACACTACTTAAACATTCTGGGAGGAGGAACACGTTTGTTCTACATCTGTAAGCTGTGAAAGATAGGCTGTGATGTAGCAAAAGGGAAACCAGAGAAATAAACTGACTAGTCATCAGAATGTATAAGGCTGTCTTCTGATGTGATCCAGTAACTTGTAGTAAGGTTGCATAAGTAGGGACAAATACTAAACTCTAAAATGAGTCTCCTAGAAAAAGCTAGTGATGAGATCAGAAATCTAGAGAAGAATAGCTGCAAAAACATGAATGCATAAAGTTATGCTTTAGTTGTAGATGTTTTGAATGAAATTGATGTCAACCTACCTTGGTTTGATTTGATTTGTCCCAGCACTGTTTTCCTGAAATTTCCTTCTTTCTCTTGTCTTTTATAGCTCAGCTCTTGCCATGCAGTACTGTCCACTCAACTTGCAGATGCAATGATGTTTCCTATTACCCAGTTTAAAGAGAGGGATCTTAAAGGTAGAGCGCGCAAATAAATACTGGTTTTACCAACAGCAACAAACAGTAACAAAACCATAGCATTTGATTTCCACAGCTCTTGTTTCACTGAATAGAATACACCACTTATTTTTCAGCTCTCAAAGTATGCATCTCCCAATTAAAAAAAACCAAAAGTAAGTTATTTCCATTCATGAGAGTGTTACAGTTGAAGGACTTGGCACTATTAAGGTTGTGACAAAAATACTGCATTATAGAAACACCTTTTATTCCAGATGAAAATTATGCAGTTACTGTAAACATTAGGAAAGAATAATTTTCAGATAACTTGCATGCTTAGGAAATATTTGTATCTATTATAATATCATGACACAAATATAATGGTTGGACTAAACTCAGAAGACAGTATGGTATCTTTTTCAATAAGCCTGCCAGCCACATAAATGATATGCTGGCAGCAAGTAAGAGCGGACTTTCCTGGCCACATAGTGCCTGTGCTAGTAACTCAGTATATTACAAGGTGTGAACTACAACTGTTCAGTAGTGAAACATTGCATGAGAAACCTCAGTATAGAAGTATTACTTCAATAACAACTTATTTAAATTGTGATATATTGTTTTGTAGAGATATTGACTCTAAAAGAAGTTTTCCAAATTGCAAGCAATGGTAAGTGTAAAATATCTAGTATTATGGATATTACTTAGAAAACTAGGGAAGATATTTTCAAGGCTTAAAGTGACTAATTAAGGTGTAATTCTTTTCAGTGATACTTAGGCACGTAGCTTTCGTTGGTTCACTTTGTAAATCCCTGCTTTGTGTACCAAAGCGTTAAAGCAAATTGATCTTATTAGTCTTTTTTTATAATACCTTAGATGCATACATAATTATTAAATTATTAATATTATTATTAAATTATTATTAATTTATAATTATGCTACTAAAATGACTAAAAATATTAAGGTGCTAGTTTACTTCTTAGTCAGGACTGGATTCATAAACATATTTTACCTCGCTATAATTAGTTTGATAATTCTCTGTTGTCAGAAGTTGTTATTTTATCTAACTCTACTGTATCATTCATAGAGAAGATTATTTGTAAGTAAAGATTAAGGGTGCTGCTTCTGTCAACGTAATTGCTTCATTGCTTTAGAAGCAAAAAAGGATGCAGGATTTCATAATGGAAAGTTGTCTCTACTTACAGGGAGTTTCTGTCTTTGAAGAGTATTAGAAATTTATAACTGTGTTATAGATTTGTATGTGTTGGCCATATTTGCATCTGGTTAGATTTTTTTTTTCAGCCCAAGTATTTATAGCAATGAGGTAATTATAAACAAGAACAATTCTGAAAGGTTTTAATATGACTGCACTTTGCATTCAGCTGGCTTTGCAACACACAGTGCTATAATAGGTTTTCTTTTCTGTTTCATAAGTCATAAATTTCTCAAAATGATCATAAATTCTCTTCTTTACTTAGATCATGACGCTGCCATTACCAGATACGGTCGGTTGTCAAAAAGAAGGGAAAATGAAAAGGTTCGTAAAACAAAATAATATGAAGATTTGTAGAGAAGATAAGAAATAGTTTTAATCTAATGTGTATATTTTTATGATGGGAGGCAGTGTATGGCAGATTCCTCCTGGAGTCTGATAGTTTGATTTAGCAGTCTAGAAAATTTGCTTTGAACAGAGAAGCAGGTGTCCCTAATACATGCCTGTCTCATAACACAGAAAATGCTCTATGATTAATATTGTGGGATTAAATTTCTACTTGTAAAGAAATAGCCACGCATGCGGGGGAGAAAAGAAAGCTGTGTTTGTTTTTTATGTATTTAATGTATAAATTAGAGAAGCAGAATTGCAGGGTAAAATACGCAATGATGATATTGCGTAGGGCAACCGTGTTGTTTTGCATCATGCTGACTAGAAAGCTGTCCAGAAAGCATATGATGAATATCAAGTCTCAAAAGTTCTTTTTTGTCCCCTCCCCCGTGTCTGTTTCGCTTTAGATCAAGGCTGAAGTTATGGAAGATGTATATACTTCAAGGAAAAAACAGCATCAGACTATGATGCATTATTTCTGTGCATTAAATACTCTTCAGTACAAAAAGAAAATTGCTGTGCTAGAACCCCTGCTAGGATACATGCAGGCTCAGGTAATTTCATATTCTGAAAGCTATAGGTCTGAAAGAAGATGTAGAAGTATTTCATGGAGATTGATGTACTGAAATTCACTGCAAAACCTCTTTTAAAACCTGAGGAAGCAAATGGAGAAAAAGACATGCTCCATCCTCATCCCTATAGCTGTTACAGCTACTGCTGTGAATGCTGTCAGTAGCCTGCACTACTCATTCCCAGTCAGTATATAAATCTCATTATGATATGCCCTCATTCCCATAAGAGAATCTTTCGGGAAAGTCTGGGTGGCAAACATAAAGGTCTAATTCTACCCTGAAATCCAGAATGCTCAGTTTAATGCACTGCCTTAAATTTTCTTCTTTCCACTTGGTCGCTAATGGGAATAGCTGATTAAAACTTTCATGCAGCAAGTCCCCAGGGCAGTGCACTTTCTTAGTGATGTGGAGACATACTCTTTCCTGTGGCAGCTATTCTGAGATGAGATAATTCGCACAGTCACATCACTACTGTTTTCAGTACTGCGAAGAAGTGGAATGCTAGAAATCATTCTGGCTTTCTGTTGAATATAAATGAATTCATGATTGGTTTTTCTGATCAAGTGCAATAGAAAATACAACTATGAAAAAGTTCTATGGAGAGACTCAGTCTGTATTTTCACAAGTATTTGGGGTTTTTTTGAAAAGAAAGAGTCAGTCTTCCCAGCATCTGGCACTGCTGCTGTGTCCTGGGTAGAAATTAACCTCCACGTGCTGTGTGAAAGCTTTCCAGCTTAAGAACTCTTGCTCCTTGAAACTTTACAGCTTGTATGTTAAGACCTAAGCTCTGAATGGCGTCTGTAAGAGAATTGATAGTGCAACCTGCTGTTCAGGTGCAGGCTTTTACTAAAGAAAAAGAATGAGGAGGGTGGGGCCATGCTTCTGGCTTCCTGTTCTGAGATTTCACATGGCTAAACTCCATTCAGAGGCAACAGGTTTTCTGGACCAATATGAGTACACTTTAAGGTGCAGATTGTCAGCTCGCCTTGGTAGGGTCCACAGTTAGAGGACAGCCCTGGACAAGCCCTCACAGGTTTTACCTCTCCTGTGCCCCCAGTAACCCCCTCCCATAACACACCAGTTAGCAGAATGGTGGCCTTACACAAAGTATGGAGACACCTTGGGATCACTGAAAGATCAAACCTTGTTTCTTTTCCAGGGCAGTTTCTGTGTATTTCTGTATTTCCTCCAGATGACTGCACATCCTCTTGACACAATGAAATCCCAGTGCAATGTCAGCATCAGCTTTCACTTGGAGACAAAACCGTGGTTTCATCTGTTAATAGTTCATGTAGTTTTATTAATGTAGCTTTATTAAATTCTCCTTTTTTACTTTTTTTAAGATAAGCTTTTTTAAAATGGGTTCAGAAAATCTTACTGAGCAACTGGAAGAATTTTTGACCAACATTGGCACAAGTGTACAGAAGTAAGTTGCTTTGTTGAATTTTGAACTATTACCAAGACAATGATTTTTTTGTTTCTACTTCTCTCAATAGATTATCTCTGTTACTAACACAGTACTTGCTTTAGTGTTCGCAGGGAAATGGATTGTGAAGTAGAAAACATGCAACAAACCATAGAGGATTTGGAAGTAGCCAGTGATCCACTGTATCTGCCTGATCCGGATACTACGAAATTTCCTGTTCATAGAAACCTGACACGGAAAGCCGGCTATCTCAATGCAAGAAAGTAAGGCAAACTTGTTACTTAAACCTTGCACAATATTTTGTTTTGGGAAAGGAAAGCTAAAAGGGTATGTAATGTTTGTTTGAAATCGGCTATGTTGATGTTACATACTTAGTTGAGTAAGTCACGTAGGAGTTATGCTGTTTCTTTCCTTCATTTAATTGTTATTAAGTTCATTGTTACATTGACATAGTGTCATTTGGGTGCAGTTACCCTGATTTTAGTCTACTTCTGCCTGAATTTTCACACCAAAAAGTTCAAGGGTAATTTCACTGGATTGTAAGACAACAGGACTGCAGCTATCAGGATTGTTGTGTAAGTATCTGTTAAAGCTTTGTGATTCAAATTACTAATGAAATATGTCAGGCTTGAGATATACAAGGCATAACTATCTGCAAACTGAAATACACGTCAAATGGTCTCTTTTGCCCACTGGAGGGAGCTGCTACTCTGTTTCTTGCAGCCTAGCAGCTGATTTTTATAGTTACTAAAATAAGTTGTAACACAGATTGTTTTTCTGTAATTTATATAATAAGCTATAAGGATTATTCTTTTTAAATGTGATTACCTTTGTGACAGCAGTTAGAATAACATAGCTACTGAATGCGGCATGGGCTCCGTAGGAGAACACAATTGCAACAATTAATATTGAAGAGAGTATCTGCGCAGAAAGGGGGACTCACCTGCATGTATTCCTCCTGGGGTTTGGTTTCAGATTGTTCCTCTTTTTCTTATTTTGGGAAAAATATTAAAAAAAACCCAAGCCCAAAACCAACATGACCTCAGCAAAATACTGGAACTCTTGATGACTGGTACGAAATACTGAGACAATGGAGGTACCTTATGTGACCAAGCTAATTCTTAACATAAAGTTCTTGAAAACTCAGTCTTAGCAATGTAAATATGGAGTTTAGAGGTCTTATCAATCATATTGATAATGGATATAATTTAAAAGTGTGTACTGCATAAAACAGTACAATAAAAGCTGATCATCAGAACTGAAATACTCAGACCTATTTATTCTAAATGGTTTCACATAATTTTAAAAAGCTATTATTTATGTTTTCTTTGCTCAGCAGTAGATTTAGCGTGAAGAGCCACAGATGGAAAGAGATTAATTTAACTGTAAAGCTAACCTAAAACATGACCCTGGGAAAAAAGTTTCCTTAAGTGCTGGGATGGTTTGTTGTGCTGAATTATTTTCATCTCAGCTGAACTCCAGACCTACTAAGAACCTCTTTTTATCTTTCAGTAAGACAGGGCTGGTATCTTCCAGCTGGGAGAGACAGTTTTACTTCACTCAAGGTGGAAATCTGATGAGCCAGGCAAGAGGTGATGTAGCCGGGGGACTTGTCATGGATATAGACAATTGCTCTGTAATGGCTGTGGACTGTGAAGACAGACGATACTGTTTTCAGATAACATCATTTGATGGCAAAAAGTGAGTATCCTTATATTCCTTATGTTGCTGTTACCTGTAAGTAATAGTGGACTCACTAATTCAGAAAAGAAGGATGGTTTACCTTTGACCAGATTATACCTTGATAGATTTTGGGGGATATATAGAACCAAAATCTGGGATCTTTGTAGCTTCGTAGTGTTTTTTGTGCTTTTCCTATACACTTTTTGTCATAAGCTTTATAACGTAGGTGAGGGGTATTTCAGAATAAAATGACCATAATGAATTTACAGTCATGTATTACTGCGTTTTGTGAGTGCTTAAGTATTACATGGGCACAATTAGAGTTTTGTTCCTTTTCTGTTTTCAAGAGAAATGAAAATGCAGGTTTCTCCCACCTGCCAGTTAAACGTTGACTGCACTCAGCATGCATGCAGAATCTTCAGTGTTTCTTAATTTGTTGTGCACTGTAGAAACATGAAACTGAAGTTTCCTGTCTGAATGTATTTGAAGTGATGGAATTATCTTTTCCATTCTCCTCTTACAGGTCTTCAATCTTACAGGCAGAGAGTAAAAAAGATTATGAAGAGGTAAGCTTGTATGAGGTTTGCATGGAGTCCAGTGATTTTCTGTTGCTCAGAAGGAATACATTTGTAATAATAGTTGGAATGCTCATTTTATGTTCTCTGGGTGGTAAGTAGTGAACTTTTTAACTGACAGAGTATTACTGCATTTAAATCCTAGAGAAAACAATGCAGTTATGATTGCCACAAGTCTTATTCAGTAATATGGAAGAAAGGGAAAAAGATAAAAAAGAACCCACAAGACACACAACCCACAGCTAAATAGCTAGGAGTAGGGGAATCTTGACAAAACACTGCTTTTCCTTCTCCTTGTTCATGGTTTCCTAACCTTCTTTCTTCCTACCTGCTTGTCAGGAATGGAAAATAAAGGAAGTTACAGGTTACGAAGAAAGTAGGAAAAAGTGCTGAAATGAGCCAACTTGGGTATTTAATCAAGTTTGCTTTAGAAAACTATGTAAAATTAATTTTTTTCTCCCCCCCTCCCTTTTCTTTTTCAGTGGATATGCACCATAAACAACATATCTAAACAGATATATCTAAGTGAGAACCCTGAGGTAACTTGACTGAAATTTGTAGTATCAGTAATGTGTTAAGATGTAGATATGCACAAAAATAAAGAGATCAGCTGGATCCAGTTGGGTAGCAGAGAATTAAGCTTGAATACTTCAGACATGTCTGATTATGAGCTTTTTGTATTATGAAATCATGTTTCCTTCATCTAAATGGTTTTCTAGAAAGTGATAAGAATATCTGACTTTTATATTTGGTATAGCTTTTTGACATCTTCAGGATCCTGTGTTAATATCTTGTATGTGGCACTTTGTTCCAAAGCATTATGACAAATACTCCGATGGATACATTTAATTCCTACCAGAGGAAACTGACAGTCTTACAAATATGAATCTCAGGAGCATAGCAGTTTTGTAGAGAAAACATATTTTCAATTTGTGAATGAGTTATTTGACTTCTTAAAGAGTTGGATATTGATTTTTTTAGTTTCATGTAGAGAATTTGTGTAAGGAAATTAACGTCATTTAGATGGCTTACATTTATATTTATTTAGCAACTTTATATTGATACAGACTTACATAACAATTCTTACTTATTAAATTAGGGGAATTGGCCCAACAGAATCTGCTGTCTCATAACAGAGCATTTGTCTATATGTAAAGCTTGTTGAAAGAGATATTGTACTCTTTAATGCCCTTGCTGAAGTCTGAAATACGTTACTGGAAAGGAAACTTTCAGTTGGTCATATACCAGCATGAAAACTGTAGAAAGAGCAGTCAACAGGCAGCTGGTTGAATAATACAGAAATCCATCTCTCACCAACATAATGCAAGGTTCTTGCCAAATGATATGGAAAGTCAAGATGAAGTAGAAGTGTGTCATGCCAGGTCTTGGTTTAGGAGCTAAATATAACTTTGTAGATAATACAAGCACCTGGGCAACTGTCTAAGTTACTTATACAGATGGGAACCAAAATGGTTTTAATGCAGAGCACAGTTACCTGAAGCATGTGTTCTGATGAATACATAGCTGAGCTTCTGTTTAGTCATGGCATAAATGGGTGCAGCTCTCTTGCATCAGTGAAGGTGTGTGCATTTACACCACAATCTTTGTGCCTTTTCCTCATTACCCAGTGGCTTTTAGAAAGTGAACAGCAGAGAATGTTTTGCAAGTTAGAAGAAAACACTACAAGTATGTTAGAGTTTAGGAAAAGAAAGATTCTCGATTCTCACAAAGGGTTGTTTGTAACTTCTGTCAGTTGCATATAAATAAAACTAAAATCTTAAAGCTTATTTTGGGGAAAGTGTATTCAGTTATTTTTTCCCATCCCTCTCTTGCAGGAAATTGCGGCACGTGTGAATCAGTCAGCTCTGGAGGCTGTTACTCCATCCCCTTCCTTCCAGCAGAGGCATGAAAGCATGCGACCAACTGTGTAAGTTAATGAACTACAGGTATTGGAAGAGAATCCTGGATAAAGTTCCATGAAAAACAAGCAAACAGCAGAATTTTGTATGTTCAGAACTAAATCTTTGATAGGCTAAAGGAAAATTTCTTGAACTCACCTTTCTAATATCACGTAGCATCCATTGTTGCAAGTCATCCAGATTTCCAGCTGACTAGACAGTTCTGTTGATTGTATTGTATATCTGGTTTGCTGTATGAACTCATAATGAAACTTTCCTTCATGTACCCAACTCCTGGAAACAGACCTCAGATGTTTTAACAGCAACATATAATCACATATGAAATACAATACAATCTGATGCAATTATAAATGCAAGTAGTAACTGTAACTTAAATCTGACTAGGAATATAGATTCCATTTTTGTTTGCTATAGCCTGGCCATTAGTTTTTAAGATTTTGTGTTGTTTTATATCCAAGCTTTGGAGTACTGTATTGATCTTCCATATGATTTAATTTATTATCAACCAACTTAAAACTAAGATATCTTCATTTTTATCTTTTTTTTTGTTTTAGACAATCTCGTCCTCTTGCGGCTCGTACTAGCAGTACAGGGTCGCTGGGATCTGAATCAGCAGGTTTATCGGCACTTTCCTTGGATTCACTTGTTGCACCTGATACTCCTATACAATTTGACATAATATCTCCAGTTAGCGAAGATTTTCCTGGTCAAACAAAATCTTCAGGGCAATCAGGCAGGTAGGAAATGTAAGGAGAAAGAAACAAAATCCTGAAGTTAATGATACTAATTTAAAAACAAACCGACAAGAAACCCATGTTGATGCTGCAGCTCCAGAACACTCAGATCACAAAACTTTGCAGTGGTTAGTGAAGTGTAACAATCTTTTACATAGTTAAATTAAGTTGTAAAAAAAAGGCTTAATTACATGCACTAGGTTCAGGGTGCAGCCTTCTATTTAAGGGAGCTTTTCTTGCTTTAACAGCTAATGCTTTTATTTATTGATTTATTTTAATCTTTTGGTTTCACAAAGTATTTTCCTTTCCTATTGCTTGCTCACCCAGCAGCTTGGGTTATTTCCTCTTGGAAACTCAAGAGAAATTTGGTAGCCCTGTCTCCAGGTGATGATGGCATACGATGACACTCCTCTTAACCTGAAAGGTGAGTGAAAATGATCTAGGCTTCTAGAGTAATCTCATATACAGACAAATTACAATTGCCAAAGAGCTCTTCCCACACTATAAAAACATTTTCTCCTACTTGTTTTTTGTAAACTTCCCACTCAAAAATAGTAAGGAAGACCTGCAGATCTGCACTGCATTTCTGGAACTATATGTACAGAATTTGGATAGTAAGGAAACATATTTGCAGATCCAGCTGCTCTTAACAACAGAAAAAGCCAAAAGGATGAAAACTAATTTAAATTACTCTAGTCACAGTAATGACTTTTATCGCCTTGCCCTCTAGAAAAATAAGTGAATTTTCAATTGCACCTTACAGATACGTAAGAGTTAAAATTATACATATTTAACGTAGTCAACTTCTTTTTTTGTTTTGGTGGGTTGCTATGACAGGTAACAGGTTGGTTAGCTAGATTCTTATGAATGGACTGATTTAAAATAGACCTGTGTTCCAGGAAGTAGGGAGGTTAATACTTCAGCTAAATTCATGTCATCAGTTATAATTCTATTCTAGACAATATTTTTTTTCATAGCAGAAATAATAGAGATATACTCACAGTTTTCAGTTAACCGTCACTGTCAGTAAAGAACTGCAGATTCTTGTGCAGATAGGCAGCATGCTACTGTAGAAGTATTAATGATTAAAAAAGACCCCTTTCCTTAGTTTCTGATACTGATGACATACGTAAATTTCGGTTTTGCCTTTTGGGAGGTCTTGCATTTATGGTTCCAGTCTGATCTAAAATTACAAAAGTCTGAGCAGTAAAAGACATCAATAGAAGAATTTCCCATTACTGAATTGCCACAGGTCAGCATTTAATGGGGTTTTTCTTTGATTGAATCTATGTTACATAAACATTGTAGCAATGCCCTCTTCAGAGTTCAGTCTAGAACAATTTTACTACATTAAACTAGACATTGATTAGTTAGAAGAGTTGACTGATAAAACCAGCAGGTTTTTTCTCTTGTGCAGTTTGCTTTAGAACTCTTAATTGTTGAGAGGTGACACCTTCATTGCTCCCCTATAAAACCTTACTTGGTTTACTGAACCATTGACAATAGTTTTTCAGACACCAGTTAGGCAAAGAGAGAGGATTTTGTCCCTTTTAGAAGCTTTTAGTATTTCTCTATTTCCCATACTCTTTTCAGCATTGCTTTACTGCTTTTGAAAAATGTAGACTTGGAAGCCTAGAGTATTTTCACTTTATGTTGTAACTGATAGCAGTTCTGTCTTTGAGAGCCAGAAATAGCCACATTTCTCTTGAGCTCTAGGAGTAAAAACCCAGTGATGTTTTCAGAAAGCTGCATTTGAAACAAAACCAGTGACTTCAGTAAGTAATTCAAGCACTTGAGACAGTGATAAGGGTGGTGGTCCTATGGAGTACTGAAAGGACTAGCTTTTGGTTGTACTTCCTGGAGCTGTTCTGTGTTTTCAAAGATAAAGGTTTTGACGACTTCTTAATTCAGGTATTAAAAAAGTACTATGTGAGCAAAACTCCGTGGCAGCAGTAGGACATTAATAACAAGGTTTGTGCCCTTGAATATAGCAATTTATGTCTAACTCCTGATTAAAACGCTTGATCTTGTGATTTATCATATATTATTGCTCTGGGTTACAAGTCTGTGAAGTCACTACAAGTTGATGCAGCATGAGACTACGTTACTTGTGAGTGGTTCTTGTAATCTGACTCCTAGTTTAATGTTTTCATTTTAATAGACGCACAAATCCTTTTGGTGAATTGGGAGGCTCAAAATCTGAAACAGAAGGTAAACCAAACATTTTATTTCAATGCAAAATAAAAATAGATTTTTAAAATTATTTTTCTGGTTTCATCTACAGCTGCTCTTTTCTACTTCAGTGCCAGTTTTAGAATGCTGGGTTAAATCAGCAGTGTGCTGGACAAGTTGTGTTAAATCAGATTACTGTCCAAAAGTCTGTATTAAAAATAATTCATTGCACTTTTTGTATTCATTAAACCAAATGAGAAGATGTGTGATGTGCTGTTTTGTAATGGTACCTGTAATTCATAGGTACGAGCAATCTCTCTCCAAGGTATGAGAAGTTTAGAGTTTAGTGAAGGCCATCTTTGGGTTTGGATAGAAAACTCAAAAGGGATTTAACTTTTTTTAAATACTTTTCTTTGTCTTAGATTCAATTCTTCATCAGTTATTTATTGTGAGATTCCTTGGCTCTATGGAGGTGAAATCTGATGAAAGTCCAGATGTTGTTTATGAAACAATGCGTCAAATACTGGCGGCTCGTGCCATCCATAACGTTTTCCGGATGACAGAATCACATTTATTAGTCACATGTGGCTGCTTAAAGTAAGTTTCCTGCCAGACTTCTACTGATGCTTATTTACAGCATGATCTTCTTTCACTTTGGTAAAACTTACTTTCTGGTTTGTTTTTCAAAACGAATTTTTAGGTTAATTGATCCACAGACACAAGTTACAAGACTACGCGTAAGTAACTTTATGTCTTAAGATAAATACCCAGCAATGTCATTCTGCTCCTTTAAAAATAATGTTGTTGGATGGTAGCAAAACTCAGTGACAGCATTTAAAAATAGATAACCACTAGCAAATAAGGTTTAACGGGAGTGATTTCAGTAGGTCAAATAGGCTTTTGAAACTTTATATTTTAACATGTTTGATTACAAACATTTATATTACTAATTAAAGAGGTAACATGGAAGTTGGACTCAAATGAGTTCTGAAGCCCAAAAGGGTTTGCTTGGTGTTGAGGTTTTTTTGGTTTTATTTTAGGTTTTTGGTTTTTAATGTGTAACTGCATTGAGAGCGTTGTACAGTTTTGGGGTTTTTTGCCTCGTTCTTTATAAAAAATGCACTTGAAAGAAGGAAGTGGATTATTTCTCAGGTTATCAGATAAAGCCAGCTTAATTCTTCACTAATGGCAGTCTTTATTTTTCATATTTCAAAAATGTTCCACCCTCTTGCTCTTCTTCTTTATGCAGTTTATGATGTGGCATTCAATTTCTTTCTGTCTTTTTTTTAAAAACATTTTTTGGGGGGCATTCTGAATTACTTTTACTTCCCTAAAAGAAAACCCAGATGGTGTGAAAATGTCTTGATATTTCAAACAGTGCTTTTTTCTTTCTTTATTTTTGTGTCATTTTGTTCAAAACTGCCCCAAAGCCAGGAGCTTGTAGAAGTGAGATAAGTCAGTTGAGTGCATGTCCAGATTTCTAAGTGTGTACTTTTAAGGTCAGGAAAACCTCATCTGACAGCTTATCGCAGCTCTAGCTGGGGCTTTCAGCATTAAAAAAATTAGTCTTTACTAAGTCTTCAGAAGATACATTTGAAATTTCTAAGTCTGCCCTCTTTTAGGAATAAGAGTGCAAAATAGTTTATTGTAAGGCAATAATGGAGATACGTTTTGTACATTTCAGGGTTTGGTTATTCTTTTTATTGTATATAATTCAGGAGAGCTGAACAAATTGCATCAAGATTTTGGACAAGTAGTACCTTTACCCACACCAGATACTGAAATCTTAGTCACAAGGGTAATTTGTATGAATGATGTCTCTTTAAGGAAGATAAAAAAGGACTGTATTCCCATTTAGAAACTGAGTCACATTGAATTGTGGTCCCTCCCCTGTTCTTACATGTGCTGAGTTTTTAGAAGTTTGCCTGTCTTTTGAATAATTTAATCCTTGCATTCTCATTGCTGTTCTGTAATTACGTGTTTGGTCAGGTTGTAACTTTTTCTGGTCTGGTTATGCCTCTGTGATAGTGAAGTAATTAACATACGGTATATTGAAAGCTCATACAGAAAATACTTGGAACCAGTTTTAATATGTCTGTATTTGATCCTTTTGGCAGTTTCCTTTGCCCAATGTAGTCTTGTATGCTACGCACCAGGAGAATAAGCGCCTTTTTGGATTTGTGCTCAGAACCTCAGGAGGGAGAGTTGAGAGCCGCCAGACTTCCATCTGCTATATCTTTGAGTCAAATAACGAAGGGGAAAAGGTATTGGTGATGTTTATACTTGGATCAGTTTGGATTCCAAGATATTGGATCCATTCAAGCTGTCTGAGGGATTTCTGTGAGGGGAGTATGTTTTTTATGTACTGAAAAACAGTTAAATCAGTGATAGTCTTACCTGTAAGTACTCTAATATGCTGGTATGGCTACTTTGGGAATCTGACGTAATTTTAAAGGCATTTTTATTAGAAGCTTTTTGATTATTTCTGGTCTGTTGTTTTGTGTTTAGATTTGTGACTCTGTTGGACTGGCAAAACAGATTGCTTTTCATGCAGAACTGGTAAGAACCTTTTTGGGGCAAGGGATACCTGTGAATGGAAGGGAGAGAGTATGTGTAATATGTAATAGAGCATATTCTGCAAGATGCTTATAGCTGCAGTAATCCTGTTGTGGTGTACTTTAAGGGATTTGCTTTCTAGAATTTAAACCCAAAATGGAAAGACTGACCAGTGTCCGCTGTGGAACAATATTCAAGACAGCATTCAGCTTGTTACCTTTAACAAACATACCAGCCTTTTAAAAGAATGAGCAAAACAGTGGTGCAACAGTTTTGAGCAAACTGGTAGAGTATCGAACATCTCAGGCTGGTGTTTATTACTCCATTTAGTTTTTTCCCTTCAGGATCGAAAAGCATCAGAAAAGCAGAAAGAAATTGATAGAGTCAAAGAGAAACAACAAAAAGAACTGAATAAACAGAAGCAAATTGAAAAGGTACATGTATCATTATTTCTTAATACTTTTTTAAAAATTCTACTTACCTTCTTTTGCAGTTTTGTGTTCCAAGCTCCAATATCATATTCTTTAGTACAAGTTCATAGCACATTGTGGAATTCATCATTAGGAGTATTTCCTGTGCAGATTTTGTGTAATTTTATATAGTGGTTTTTAAAAGGAGCTCTTCTGAGGAGATAAACCACAAAGTGTCTTTATAGGAATACTTAGGAGCAGTACTTGAAGGAGCATCTATCACAGGCCCAAAATAATTTCATTTGCTGGTGAGGGATCAATTCTATAGGGAGGAAGGGGCTGGAAAAACTATAGAATCATTTAGATTGGAAGAGACCTTTAAGATCATTGAGTCCAATCATTAACCCAGCACTGCCAAACCCACTACTAAACCATGCCTCCAAGTGCCACATCTATACATGTTTTAATTACCTCCAGTGATGGTGACTCCACCACTTCCCTGGGAAGCCTGTTTCAATGCTTGACAACCTTTTTGGGGAAGAAATTTCTCATAATATTCAGTCTAAACCTCCCCTGGTGCAACTTGAGGCCATTTCTTCTTGTACTATTGCTTGTTGCTTGGGAGAAGAGACCAGCTACCTCCTCATTCCATCCTCCTTTCAAGCACTTACAGAGTGACAAAATTTCCTGAGCCTCCTTTTCTCCAGGCTAAGCAGCTGCACTTCCCGCAGCTGCTCTTCTTAAGACTTGTGCCAGCTTCATTGCTTTTCTCCAGACATGCCCCAACACCTCAGGGTAGTTGAAGATACTTGTTCCAGCCTGCTGTGGTTTGTGAGTTATAGGTATGGCTGTAGTAATGTGTTAGCTGTTCTAGTAATGCCAACTGCTGAAATGTTAAGTGTTTTGGGTTGCTATCCAGGATTTTAATTTCCTCTATACAGAAAACTGTCCATTGATCCTATTAAAAGTTTAGAATTCATTAGAATTGTATCCTGCTTCAGTTGTAAATAGCTTTGAAATTAATACTCTTTTTCTGATTTCCCAACTCCCCTTCTCAAATTAGGATTTAGAGGAGCAAAGCCGGTTGATAGCTGCTTCCAGCAGACCCAACCAGAACAGTGGAGAAGGACAATTTGTAGTCCTTAGCAGTAGCCAGTCAGAAGACAGTGATTTAGGAGAAGATGGAAAGAAGAAGAGAGAATCTGAAGCCTAAGGTTGCCTACTTTATGAAAATTGGAATCATGGATCAATTTGGTGAAATGGAACGAGTTCTACAAGAAGTGAAATGCAGGTGGAGGGTCTGCTGTGTCATATAAAAACCTTCACAATATGTAGACCCTATAATGCCTTGATCATTCTTTCTCAATTAAATGATCTCCATTTTCATGTCAGTATAATTTCTCTTCTGTATGCCAGATGTAGCATGGTGATGCTACCATGTTTGTTGCAAAATTATGTTTTCTCAAGGCTTCTCTGCAGTAAGGAAAAAACTGTGGGGCTTCATCTCCACTTACCTCTCTGTGCAATTGACTGCTCTTGAAGCAAAACTCTCGCTGGACTTCAACAGTAAATTGAAACTCGTTCTTTACGTGCAGTGTGGACATCACTTTGCTGAAAACAAAAAGAGATGTCCAAATATGACAGTGCTAAGCTTTACCTAACTTGCTGCACATAACTGTTCTAAAATTTAGAAGGAAGAATCCTTAATAACATCAGTGAGATGTGCAGTGGTCCTAGTTAGAAGGATCTTATTTTTTGTTTCATACGGCACTGTATGATACCGTCTTGATTTCTTCAGTGAATATAATGCTGAAAGATTTCTTTCACCAAAAGGAAAAAATACTGTCAGAGCCAGGTAGAAGATGAGATGTAGTTGCACTTTGCTGCATGAGGAATGTATAAAGCATTCCTTATCAAATGATAAGAATAATGTATATACTCTTGTAGCACAAGTGCCATGTTCTTGGTTTTTCCCCAGTAATGTAATGAAAAACTGTAAGCCTTCGAGTTCACTTTTTATAAAACAGTCTTAGAGTTGCAGGAACATCTTGAATTCCATCATTGTAAAAATCTAATGCATATGTAAATGCCTTGCCACCAGTACACTGCACTTACTAAAAAGAGTTGAGGCTCTTTGAGTCTTTTAATGGAAATTAATTTTACAAACAGAATGTACTTAGCTCTGAAGTAAGAGGCTGTGCTAATCCTACATCCTACAGTCACTGCTGTAAAGTGTGTTTTAAAGCAGTATGTGTTTACAGCTTCTAATCTGAACTCCATATTACATACCCTATGTAATATTTATTTTGTATAGTACTAAACGTGTGTTCACCTTTTGCTCCAGAAGAGAAAACTTGTTTGAAGAGAAATATTTATTTTTGCACTAATTACTATAAATACTAAAATCCAGTGGAACAGAATATATCTCTTTAATAGTGGCATGAAAATAACAAAGTATAGAAAGAGAAGAATATACTTATACTCCAAGTTATAACAGTTATGAGTGTTTTATAGTTCATTGCAGGGCATTTCTGGTGTTCAGGAATGGAAGCAATTTTCAGAACACCTCCTGATCAGCTGGTGATGGCCCAGCCCTTCCTTCATAGCCGGAGCTGCTCAATGCACGTGAGGAATCTCAGGACCTCTCTGCTCCATGCCTGTAGGTGCAGGGAGGGATCAGTGTCCTTAGCCCTCCTCATGTTCTGGAGTGGCCCTGTGCTGGCAGCAGTTTCCTTTTGGTGCAGAAGTTCCTGGCCTCTGGCTCCTGTCACAGGAGATCAGGGGGAGTAGTGCAGCTCTTGCAGCACTGGGCAAGATTGACAGAGCAGAGCTCCTGGAGTACTGCAGTCTGGGGAAGGGCTTCAGCAACTGGGGAAGGGGTGACACTATCCCTTCCTTGAGAGAGAAGGGGAGGCTGAGTCTCCACTTTCTCTTCCTGAGTCAGTTAGCAAGTCTTGCTCCAGTACATTGTTTGTCCCCAGAGTAGCCTGTCACTTGCAGAAATTTTGCCGTTGCCCAGTCAAACCAGGCGGCATTGCCCTGTGGCCAGATTTGGCTTGAATATTGTCACATGGACCACATACATCTGAGGCTTTTGTCTGAAGAAAGAGTGGCATTTTTACTTTGTCCTCTGCTCTCCACTCTCATCCATAGGACACTTTGTATTCTTGCCAACAAAGGTACAAAGGCAGCAAACTTTTTTTTTTTTCCCCTTTTTGTGCCTAAATCCTGGCTTACAGATCACTGCACAGTAGCCAGGTTGTCTCTGCAGATCACTCCAGTTCATGTTTCTCTGTTTGTCTGTTGGTTTTCACTTACTGCTATTTCTCTTTTCTATCAAATAATATGGCTCAAGGTTACTGGGTCTTAATGTATCTTGGGTACATGCTGAAAATGAAGTAGTTTTGGAACAGCACAGGAAGAATTGGAAATTGGTGGTCTCCAGTTTCTAGAATATAGTCACCCAGCCTGTCAATTGTGTGGAGTGGTTTAGCTGCAGCAGCCCCAGCTCCATATGGAAGAGTTAATAGCAGTCTCATCAGAAAGCATTTCTGATGTATAGCCTGTTTTGCATTAGCCTTATTGAAGAAATGTCAGAAAGTTGAATGGCTGCTTTTTTTCTTGAAACCCACCATTACTATTTCAGACATAAATCTGCAAAGATTATGGAGAAAGTGGGAGAGAAAAGCTGGCAGATGAATTTGCTGTCATATAGGATTTTTCAGATTTAGCAATGCATGACTGGAATTACTCCATTTGCATAGGTGGAAAGCCTGAAAAGCAATTAAATGTAGTTCTCTAAAACCACATAAGAGTGAAGAGCGTTTTGTTTGTGTTGGAGGATTCTCATCCTAACAACTAAAAAAAGGGAGAAATGATTGAAGAGAGTAAAAGAAAACAGATTAATATGCATGAATGGAATAAAGGGGGGTAGTTTTGCTTATTATGGAGAGTCTCACTGGTGTAAAATGAGCAAAAAGATAAAAAAGCATTTAGGAGAGTGCTGGAAGCTGCAGGAGCAAAAGGAAGGTCAGAACAGATGAGGAGGTTAACAGGAGCAGAGCACTGAGTGAGCGTTGCCGAGTTTTTCCTTAAGGGGAGGAGCACAAGACTCTTAAGTAGAACCACCTCAGGGCAAAAAATAGCTGCTGAGGTTTTTATTCATGCCCTCCTCCCCAAAGTATTTAGTACCTTATTTCCTGTGAGGTTTAGAACAACACTGTTGTTAATTAAAAACAAAAAAAGTGCTTCATGTTTTTCTTGAGAGTATGACTTTTATTATCAGCACCTCATGTCCTCCTGGGAACTACTGTGGTAGGATTTCAGCACTTGAGCCTTTTATTATTTGAAGTAAATTACTGGTTGGTTTCCTCACTTCTAAGTTACAGCTCCTGTTTAATACTGCCTTTTACTTACAGACTGATGCTTCAAGCACTTCTGAGCTGAAGTTACAGTGTGCAACATGTACATCTAGTATTTCAGACACTCCTGAAAATACTCTTTCAAGTACCTGATTTTAAAGTGACTTTGCATTGTGGTGTTGAGGACTAATTCTTTATCTTGCTAATTGAAGCCTTGTAGTCCCCGCCAGATTTTTCCCCTTAGGTAAGGGGATGTTGAGTTTGTTACACTAGATAAATTTACACACTCCAGACCAAACAAGTCTTGCTGCCCATTGTTCCAAGCTGTATACATTCTTTATGTATGTAATGGCATGAATATATCAAAAGTATGCTTATGGGCATGCATTTTATTGCATTATAGATAATATGCAGCACTCCTCTGCAGCCACTAACAGCTTTCTCCAAGTTTAAATCAGAGGACAAGTTAAGAGTCATATGGAGTGTAGCCATACATAACTGGTTATGAGCAGGTAGTTTAAGGTGAATATGATTGTTTTCTCATACTTCCTTCATCTGTTTAGGTTTGAAATTGTATGAAGACAATTTACTGTCTAACAATGAAGTAATATTTAGGAGTTAAGGAACATTCCCCCTCTACCGTGCTGTCAGATTTAATCTTTATATAGATGTAAACGCTGAGCTAAAAATTTTGCAACAGCTGAAGCTATTTTTGGACCTATAATTTATGTACATTGATATAAAGAAGCAGATGTGCCTGAACATAAGTTTAAGGTAAAATCTGATCAATTAGTTGCACAGAATTTGGGAGAAGCCAATGGAGAAAACTATGTTACGATATAGTCTCTTGTTATTTCAGATATAATTCACAGAGAGAACGAAAACCTGCCTCTGCTTAGTGAATTTAGTAGAGATAAGTCTAGTCTAACAGTGAGAGCTGGTACTTTATATTCTTTCTGCTGCTCTATTATAGAATCTCTTGCAAGTCAATCAAGGCCTCTGAGGCTTTTCTTTTTAACCCAGCAGTAAGTTGATTTTTTTTGTTTTCCTTGCCACAGTGGTATCTAAGTTGTCATGACAAGAACAAGTCAGTGTGTCATTGTGAATGCACTTGTATTCCTAATGAAGTTTCTATTGCAAGCCAAGGATTTTGTACTATCTTTCGGGTCATTTTTATAATAGAGTGGTCAAATTCTTAGGATGATATTCTGGATTGGTCCTGTTCTAGTGAAGTGTAAGTTATTTTTGCAATGTTTGAGACCAACTTGCACATTTTCCCAGAATAGCTGTATTAAAAACCTTCAGTGGCATATTTGTGTCAACTTTGATTGTTGTATCATCTTGGAAACGTGGATAGTAAACCTGCTGTGCCAGGGCTTCAGTCAATGTTTTGTTGATTAAATAAAAGCTTAAATATAGGAACTTTATGGGTGGGATTTGTACTAATCCAAAAACCTCCTGCATTTTTCATAACACTGACTTCCGGGAAGTTATTGGTGATAGGATGTGTTCCCTTCCTCTGAACAAAGTTTTAACACACAGTTATATTGCTCTGTTGTCAGTGTATCTCCTCTTAATTCTAACCATATTAGGCAGATAACTTCAGAGGAAGTTATTTGGCTTGGGAATGCTGATAACTTATTTTTGCAGCAGTCAAAGATTGAACAGTAGAATATTCTTAAACATTGTAGCTGCCTGTTTAATGCACATGTTAGTGTGGTCATCTGACAAGGTGTAGCACTCTGCAGAGCTGTGGTTATAATGGTCAGAATTCATGTGTACAGAGGTTTATATATACCAGCAAAACCATTAACATGGGTACTGATACATATCTTCTTGGGCTTTGTTAGTTTATTCTATGATAAACACCATGTAAAAAGCAAATGGTCATAACTACATTATGGTTAAATTTGTATTTTATAAGGTTTGTAGATTTTTCTGGGGAAGAGCAGACTTTTGGATTATGTAACTTCTGTGATAAAGATGCATGTATAACTAGAAAAAAATTCTATGCTTACTTGATAATGAAGGAATAAATACTACTCATGCCAAGTGTGTTGGTAAGCTTTCTTTTTTCTAAAATACAGACTGACAGCAGTATTTTTAGGAAGAACAGGCTCTGTGTCTGTGTGTACACTGTAAGCCTTCCTAAGACAACTGTGACTGCTAATAGGTAGTGCTCCAAAAGCCTACACTCCAACTGCATGAAGAGAAACTCCTAAAATTGCAAGCATGCCTTTAGCCAGCACTGCAGGAGGAAAACCTAGTTCAAGCAAGAGTAATCTAAATACATGGTGTACAATACATATTCATACCAGAGACTGAAGTGCAGAACTAACACGGCTGTCAGAAATAGTTCCTGCTTGCTGTACCATTGGTATTTTGTGCTAGCTGCTGCTAAGCAGAGGTTTCTATGGCTGTTAATCCCATTTCACTGCTTAGAATGTGGGATTGCTTCATGGATTGAGGGGGGAAAGACAACTGCTACTTAAACTGCTCTGCAGAACTTCACTGTAGGACTTCAAAATGAAAGTTGTAGGACAAATCAAAACTTACTTCTTGGCAAGAGAAAGGGAAGTACAAGAGAAAAAAAACTATGGTTAAATTGCTGACCTTAAACTAAACCCTGAGTTTAACCCTGCAGTGGGGGTAGCATTACCTGACATGGCAGGCTTTAATTTAGCAGTAACATAAGGCTTGTGTTTTGCAGTTCCTTACCTTCCCCACTAAGCATTTAAAATACTATTGCTGTAACTTATAGACAGTTTATATTCCAGTAGATAGAATGTGATCACTAATACTTACATTTTGGGGTTCTCCCCATTTTCTTCAGGGGGTGAGGGGGAATGCTGGTATTCTTTAATATATGTGAGATAAATCCCAACAGAAAAAAGTCTTATCCACGCCAATATGCCCTTTAAACTATAGAACTAATACTTATGTATGGTTGAGGTGGTAGGTGCCTGTGAAATTTTCATTTCCATAAAGGTCATATTCTTTGTATAGTACATAGTCTTTCAAGCAGTTTGGCAGTGGAAGGAAGGTCATGAAGACAGGGCAACGGAGGCGCAACCGGCCCATGCACATCCGTATCTTCAGACGACAAAGATGCTTCAGAGAGCGAGGATTTGCTAGAAATGAGAAGGCAAGATTGATATTAATTAATTTATTAAATGTTCTTCAATATATTTATTTAATATTCTGCTGCATTTCAAAAGCTTTCTTCCCTATTTTGGAGCATATTCACTGCAAATAGATAAAATAAATGTGACTGTCCCATCACAACGTGACTCGTTAGGATCTACTCTTTTTGTCCCAGCCCATACAGCTCCCAGTTGTGTTTACAACCACTGGCATCTAAATCAACAGCTTTTGCTTCTGTCAAGTTGGCCAAATGTAGGTTAATACAAGTTTAAGGAGTAAAGTTTAGGGAATGTACTTTAACCCCAAATAACTGGTGTCAGTTTTCTGTCAACCTGAAGAAGCTACTAAAAGCAGGATTTTGAGTCACTACTTCTTAATCTATATACAAGCAAAAAGGACATAAAATTAATCTAGACTATAATTAAATCGCTCCATTAAAAGCAGTGGTATGTTAAACTTGCTCTATCAACTTGAGGCAGGGGGAAATGGTTTTCTCCCCTTTTAAAAGGATTGTGTTGTCCATGTTGCAATTGAAGTTCACAAGTGCTCTACATAGATAGTGGAGTTACTGTGTTAGACTTCCGAGAGAAACTTAGCTTGAATCCTACACAGGCTGATGTTTAAGAGGTCTCTTACTGTCAAAACATAACTTCTGGCCTAACAAGGGTCAAGCAAAGCACGTTCTGAGGTAAAGAAAACTAAAATGCAACTAACAAAAATAGCCCCAATCCCCAGTTTGTCTTCCCAAAGGCAAACATCAGATACTTACTTAAAATCAATTTGATGTCTGGCCAGAGTTCCTGTTCTTTGAGAACTGCTTCTAGCTTCCAGCAGATGTTAACATGATCGACGTAATCTAACATTACTCGCACTACTTTCCCAGACAGGTGCTTCAGCCATGACAAGGTTATCACTTCACAGAACTGACAGAAACAAAACGTTTAATAGATAATATTCGACACCCCTGTCAGTGATTTAAACCCCTGCAGAGCAAGAGCCAGGAACAATGTGCTATGATATTGGACAACCTAGTGAGTCAGCCTGGATGTCCCTGCTTTCAGAGCATGATCAAGACCATGCTGGGGAGCCAATTCTGTACAGACCATTAGCATATTATTAGCTACATTTCCACAAGTCAAAAATAATGTTTATGCTCATTTGTTGTCATGAACCAGGCCTCACTGCAACACCTATTTAACTTTAAGGCCTTGACAATTCCTATCTTTATTTATAAACTCTTACAGATTCAAAACTTCCTTTTCTGGCACTGTATCAAGTACATTTTCATTTAGTTTCAGGAAAGCTATTGGGAGTAAAGCAACATATGAAGCCATCTGATAGACTTACCATTGTATCTTTGATAACGGTTGAAGTCCATCCATCAGTCACATACTGGGAGTGCGAAGTGCTTCCCTGAGGGCAGTCAAAGCAGCGGTGCACATCATACCCATAGTTCATAAGCATTCTTAACATGACTTCATCTTTCAGAGCGTACTGTAACGCTGATGGAAAATGTGTTGTATTCACTCTGCAGAAGTAATTGACGTTTGCCCCATGTCGGAGCAGTAGACTCATTAACTCATAGCTGCCCATCCTCAAGGCTATTTGGAGACAGTTGATGGGATCTTGGTTTGTCAGGGCTCCAGCGTTCAACAGCAGCTGTGTTGAGCGGATATCCCCGTTGGAAACAGCAAAGTACAATGCAGATTTCCGGTGGTCATCATAGCCTTTGCGAACTCTCTGATCCAGCATAAAATTGGCATCAAAACCAGATTTTAGGAGAAACTCAAGGCACTGAGGATGCCCTCCTGCTGCTGCTGAGTGAACTGGACTTATCCCACTTTCTTTAATGGCATCAAAATTAGTAACTGGAACTAGTATTTTTAAGGCTCTGAAGAATTAAGAAAGAAGAAACTCAGAATCTGAAACACACTGGTTCACCTACCTTGATCTTTGAATTTCTCTGTGGTGCTGGGCTTCAGAATTCATCATGAAAGTATAAAACTGTCTTAATTGTCCAAACCAGTACTATTATGGCATGCTCTACCTCTGCATTGGCTTTAGCTGCTAGTAGTTAAATTGTTAGCCAGAAAGGCATACTGACTTCACACTTACTACACATAAAATACCATTCTATTATCCTACTACTCATGAATCAATCCATTCCTTGCTAGACGAGTGATTCCTTCTCAACAGAAGCTTTTCCTAAATGTTGAGAACAGAGTGTTACTGCTTAACCTGTAGGAATTAGGGAATTAACAGAATACAGTATGACACAAATACATATATAATTTAATATAAATGTTAACATTTAAATTGATTTATATAAAACAGTAACATAGGAATTAAGAATCCTCAGATTCTTAACCACAATTCAACATTTCCACTATTGAAGATTGTTTCTCACTTACTGGTTGTGATTTTAGTATAAACATCTTCCAGGAACCTTCCTGTGTTTAAAACAGGGATAACCCTTATCCTCTACATCTAGTTGTTTATTTAATACATTTACCTTCCTGTAATAGGGTGGAGATTGGATATAACCAAAGAGACTGAGGGGATCCCAAGAACCTCAGCATCAGACTGGACAGTGTTATTTGTGACAAGTGGGGAAATACTACAGCAATTGTGTTCATCCTAGAACGACAATGATTTTATCCTGACTCATATCTTGCATTCAGACACAGATAACTCATATTTACAAGGTAAAAAGAGTTCCTTCTACAAAACTAGAGATTTGCTGCCTGCTTCAAATAAGGTAGAATTAGCAAGATTAGTATTTCTGGTGTCATCATTACATGATTTTTAAGTATATTAACTCACAGAAAGTGTCCTCTATATGCAGCTCTGTGGATTGGCAAATGACCTGAGTGCTTTGGTACATTGGCATCAGCCCCATATTCTAGCAAAAGACTCAGAGAATCTGGATTTCCTCCTCCTGCTGCTTCAAATAACACAGAAGCACAATCCATTGCCTGTGAAAGAACATCTGCACCTGGAAAGAAGCATCAAGGAGTCTCACAGTGGTCACTGCAAATATACAACAGTAATTTAATATCTCCAACCCTTCAATGACACAGTATTGTGAAGGTTACATGTTACTAAATCAACTTACTGAGCTGTAAAATAGAACCACAGAATAGTTGTGGTTGGAAGGGACCTTTGGAAACCACCCCATCCAACCCTGTGCTCAAGCAGGGCCAGCTACAGCAGGTTGCCCAGGACAGCATCCATTCAGATTTTTAGTATCTCCAAAGATGGACATTCCACAATTTCTCCAAGTGGCCTGTTCCAATGTTCAACCACCCTCACGTAAAAAAGTGTTATGTTCAGACAGAATTCACCAGGTTTCAGTTGGTGCCTCCTCTTCCTACAACATCCTATAGAATCACACAACATTCTACAGAAGCCTACAGAATCATCCAATAGCCTTCTCTTCCTACAACATCCTACTGCATCAAGTCTCACCTTTTTGCAGTAAGAGTTCCATAATTTCCGTATGGCCAGCCTGTGCAGCCAGTGCTAGAGGTGTGAGCCCATATCCACTGCGAGGGTCAGGGTCTGCTCCAGAACGAAGGAGAAGCTTTACCAGATCCTTCCTGCCTACTCTGGCTGCCTCATGTAAAGCAGTCCTCTTGTGGACACACTGCAAGTTCACTTTTGCACCAGAATTTATCAACAAGGAGGCAATCTCATACGAATCATGTTTAACTGCTGTTAAGACAGTAAGAAAAATGTCACCCAGAATGTTATACCATACTATTCTATGCACTATTGCTTCTATTACGCAGCAGCACGGGAAATCTCAGGCTGTTCCTGATAGTGCTATTTATGCACTGAGAAATGTCACACTACACTAAAAGGTTTAACTTATCAACAAGTCTGTTTTTTGTTTCCAGGATAACATTAACTATACAAATGAATAATTTTATGGTAATCTCTTTTTCTTTCTCTAATCCCCTGTTGTGTTTGGTAATGCAACAGAATACAACTTCCCTTGCCACTAGACAGGAATCACATACAGGGGACTTCTTGTGGCCAGGAGCTGGCCTGCTCAGAGAGCTCTACTTAATCTTCATAAGCAATTATCATAATACGAAATGAAATTTAGAATTACTGTGTCACATGCCTTCGTAGCTTAATAAACCTTATCTGTTCAGTCAGAAGGGATCTTAAAAGAGTCATTTGCATTGGATCTAGTGGATGGAATGAATAGGCAACACTTTTCCCTCCTTCTCTCTTTGATCTTCCAGGCTGTGTGGGAGAGAACAGCGAGTGCCCTTCACCAAGACAGATTAGGTAGAGGAGCTTCATGTGCCACAGCTACTTGAAATACCACTGATAGCACACTATAACCTCTGATACCCCATTATCTGTAACCTACATGGCTGCTTTAGTTAAATTTCATAAATCCCCATCTTAGGGGACAGTGCATTTTAATATACTGCACTTCAAAAGTATCTAGGCATTCTCTACATCTTTCCTAAGAAGCCTAGCAGCCTAGTCTAGCCTAGCTAGACTAGAATATTTTTTGCTCCTTATAGCAAAATATTTTAGAACTGAAACCTAAAAGGTGTAACTACAATCTCACCTCATTCCCCCACCTCTCTGCCCCTAAATAAAGTATTCACCTATAACTAAAGGAGAATCTCCCTCTTCATTCTTAACATTGGGGTTGCAGCCATTAAGCAGGAGAAAGCGGACATTTTCTACAAAGCAATTTCTTACTGCTACCAATAGAGGTGTTTCCCCTTTTAGAGTGGTCTGTTCCCATGTAACAGCACAGGAGGCTGAAATACAGAAAAGTAGAACACATTTGAACCTGGATGATTTGTCAAACACAACTTTGTAAAACTTTTTGGTGGGAAACCAGAAGGGTTCTGTACCTTTAAAAGTGATTTCAAGGATATTCTTATTTAGCTGTGCTGCAGCTTCATGCACTGGAAGCCAGCCTTGCTGATCTGCTTCTTCAAAAGCAGAACTGTGCCTTACCAACTTCATCAAGGCCTCTTCTTGACCTGTGATATTTTAAGACAGACACATATCCCATTACTCATCATAAAACAAAATTCAGGCAACTAATATACTGAGTGCCATCTATCCCATCCAGATACACTTATCTGGAATAAACAACTTGTTTTGTCAAAGCAATTTTTTCTCACAGGGTGGTTTACATGAATGGAACAATCAATGATTGATATTGATTCACAAAGCATTTTCAATTATACATTGAAAAAACTTACAATACTATGACTAAAATAGTTCAAATGCAATTCTCTCATGAGCCATAATGCATAAAAGTTTAACGTATAAACAGGTGCCCTAGTGAGCCTATAGGAAAAATATTTAGGCAGCAAAAAGTAAAGTTAAGCTGATTTAACAGGGATGAGACTGATCTCAACAATGATATCACTTAAGTGATTCCTAGGGGTATAGGCTTAGTGTAGTGTATTTGTACTTAACTGCCCGAATTGCTGCAATTATCTTTTCATGTTCTTTACTTGTAACATACTGGAAGCTGCATAAACAGAAAAAGAAAGAAGTAAAAATTAACACGAATTCAGGATATAATTATACTTTGGTTTAAATACTCAGTTCTAGACTACACGTTAGGTTTCTGTAAGTTATATGTGTCTTTTCAGGTTTTAATATATTAAAACACTTCTTTTGTTGGTCTCCCCCTGCCAAATAAATATTGGATTTTTCACACAAAAGCCAACAATTAACTACTAAAATGAAAAGCTACCATACCAATGTAGTTCTATATCACATACTTACCTTCTTCATAAAGCTTGTACTCATTTAGATATTGATGTAAAACATCACCTGGAAGTTTCATACATTCCATATTTTTGAGGAAAGGGGAATACTTTTTCAGGGAGAACTCAGAACAAGTGAGCTACTAGTGGTTTCCAGTACCCATGAGAAAAGGTCAGAGCAATACAACATACGGAGTTACAACGGAAAATAAGGTTACTACATGCTTATAGTAATGCAAAAAAAACCACCCAAAATAGAAATAATAACTTACAACCTTTTGTCCTCTGTTGTGCTGCCACTTGCTTCCATTTTATGCCTATCTTGTAAGCTTTCCTGAATAGCTTGTTGGGTAGGGATTTCATCTTCAGAATCATCATCGAATATATACATAGAATCATACATGGCAAATCTGCACAACCTGGATCACTTTGCATAGGAAAAGACTGTTTTTTAATTGGAAGCAGATGTTAAATCTTCAGGTTAAATCTACAGCAATAGAAACAGCAATCACAGTTTAAGTATCAAGAGAAATTAAACTTAGTTTAAAATAAATTAAAGGAACTTCTTCCTCTCAAGGTCCAGCCTTCTCCCGAGTATTTAAGTTTGTGCTGCAAAGAGTTATCCTATTTATAACAGTAACGAGTAACAGTAAAGATTTTCTATTCCAATGGGATGTGCTAGCTTTTGCCTCTTTTCCACAGACTGAACATACAGAATAGCTATGTGTTCTGGCATTACTTATTAGAAAGCAGCAAAAATAAGTAAAATTCAGTTTAAGAGTCATTCCCTCTTAAATACTTTAGACACTCAAATATCATCACAATGACGCTCTGATGTTTCCTTAGCAGAAAACCTAAAGGCTGGGAGGGGGGAAGGAAAGGGGGCTGAGTGAGCGGCTGCATGGTTCTGAGTTAGAGCTGGGCGTAAATCATGACAATATGCAATAAGACTTGAGATGTTTTTTCAGTTTGTTCACAGAGGGCCTGGAAGTGAAGGGCAAGTAAAGAACACACATTTAATATAATAAAAGTTATTATGTTAAATGATAGGTTTTGTTCAAATTGTTTCAACAACAACATTGTTAAGACTCTCTCTGTAGTCAAGAAAGTATTGGAGATTTGTGCTATGTGCATCAGCCTCCCAGCTGATAGGGGTATTTGTAAGGGATATATATAAAAAACACTGCAGCAGTATATATCCAAATACAGGTAGAAAGAAAACACACTGGTGTAACCACAAGGGAGTTAATAATAGCAATAATAAAGCTTAAGAATAGCATTAGTTAAAAAAAAGTTTGCCAAATTGAAAGAGTTCAATTTAAAATATTTTTACCCTTTTAACACTGTAATAAAAATAATGGAGCACAGAAATAAATCCAATTGATACTATTTGTTAAGTCTAAATGTTAAAACTTAAGAAGAAATCAATCATTAAATAGTATTATGTGTGTAGGTGTACACTGTTCTGTGCATAAGCAATCACACTGTTCTTTTGTATATTCACCTACATGCATACATACATACATACATATACACAGATTAAAATCACAAATGTTCTGTTGGACTCAAAACTCTCATCTGTTTTACCTTAACAAAACTTCCACTTCTGTCTTTCAAGAGAATTGTCCTGAAAAAGCAACAAAAAATACAGGGAAAAGTAAAATAAACTATGTAAAGCTGAAAGCAAATAGATTAGCAAAATGAATAAGCAAAATGAAAGAAGTTGCCAACATGCCACTCAAAAAGTTTGGAATAATTCTAGAAACAACTTAAAGCTGAGCAGCAGTAATTCATAGCAAACCTGCATTATTTAATTTGTTACCTGATCCACCTGATTGCAAAGCCTTGCTCTGTAATTGCACATGTAGCAAAAAGAGAAATCTATTAAGAAAATGTACAGAGAAGTAACTGTTAGTGTTTGATTATCCCTACAGTACCATCAACGGATGGAAAGTTTAAATCTAGACTAGTTCTATTTTGTAAAAAGACTAGTAATTTTCCTATGAGTTGAGAAAATACACTAATTTTTCTCACCTTCTGAAAGAGGGAAGACCTTACACTTTGGCAAAGTGATTATTAAGTTGAAAGTGATATTTTCAGGACTGAAAATGATCTCAGTAGAGCCCATGTCCATTAATAGCTCACTATAAATACCTGATCATAAGATACTCTGGGACTTCCTCTATGTTTCTTTCATATGGGGTAGCTATGTTTAATAATCTGACCTGACAAATTCTGTCAGCAAAACAAGGAATTACGAATCTGGTTTCTTTGTAAAAATATTCTTGTTAAAAGTTCTTGGAATGAGACTTCCAGAACTGTAAGTAGTAGGTATTCCATTATAGAAAGAAAATTCTTCAGTGCTTTCCTAAGAGAGTAAACTGAAGATACTCTTTTAAGTAAGGTCCTAACAGTAAGATAGCACAAAAGAAAAACAAAGCCAAATAAAAGTAAACATAAACAAGCAAAATCAAGCAAGAACTTTATTAAAACTTACGACGTTTTTCTGATTGCTTAACATCAATTCACATATTAAACAGAAAACCAAACAAAAGATAAAGGGAAAACCACAATTTCAGAAAAACAAAGCTATGCTGAAAACTCATGCCCGTGTAACATACAATAAACAGGGAAGTAAAGCATAGATGCCTAGTTAGCTAGTGACTGTAAGATGGAGTGAGACTTTCTCGTGCTTAATTTACTGCTACTGTATTTTATGGAGGGATGCTTACAAAGCAATAATGATGGCTGTGCTGTATGCAATAGTTCTTTGCTAGAGAGATCTAGGAAGAATGTTTGAGTATTTTTACTATTTATTTTTTTATTTTAAAGAAAACAAAAGTGCAGAATTGGTGAAGGAATGGAAACTGGACTGCCTCTCTGGAGCAATAGGGAAATAGATAACATTTTAGCACCTACTATAGATTGTTAAACAATTTCTCATACTGCAATCTTTGCTGTTGCTATGACAGAACATATGCTATATATAAATCCATAGTGAAATCCCCAAACTTAACTACCTACTAGCTTTCCACTGACATGTTTCAGTGCTCTTAATGCTTCAAGTTCATTAATTGCAATGTTTCTCTCTGAAAGTGCAGACCAGTTTCATTTTCCATTAAGATGTATTTTGTGACATTAAAATGATGCATAAAATTGATGTATAAACATTAAAAATATTACTAAAGGCCAAAATCCTAGCTGTATCTTTTATAGATTCTAAAGATGCTAATAATAACACATAGTTTTTTAACACACAATAGTGAGCATCAGAAAATATCTGCACGCCCTCTTATAATATAAAAAGTCAAGATGTTTCTTTTACACAGTATATTCCACTTCCTCTGTAAAGCAACAAACAGATTAGGATCTAGTGAAGCCTGTATCGTAACTGTCCGAAGTTAGTCATCCAGCTGGCAGAGCAATGCAACACCTTGCTTGATTCAGTGCTGTACTGGTTTATCCATGTTAAGTGTCAAAGCAATGACGAAGTTAGCAGAATGTCTAGTAGTAGATAAAACTCCTTTGCGCTCACTTGTCTTGTAGAGTGGTCAAATATACACATTAGATTTCCTTATTTCTGATTTTACAGCTTAAAAAAATCCCAAAATAAGAAATAACATTCAGAAGATCTATTAACAGAAACATAAGCTGTGTACAAATATTAAATATTTACAGGAACATCCTTAAAGCTAACTAAAAATGCAAAATTGTTTTTTAAGTAATCAAATAAAAATATTTGGCGCTTTTTTCTGTGTTTTGTTGAGTGGTTTGATTTTAAATTCAACTAATTTAACTACAACTTGTTTTCAAGGCTCTGTGCCTTTTCGTGATTCTACCAGCTTTATAATCATTCAAAGGCACTTTAAAATCTGAACAGTTGCATAGTTAAAGCATAGCTCATACACAAGCTTTTAACAGCTTCACAAGAACTAGTTCCAGAAGTCACCGAACCTAATTGCAATTCAAGGCTCCCTGAGACCCAAGGACACAACCCTGCAGGAATCCTTTGCATGCCTAGACTGCTTACATGCAACTTGTGCAAAGTCTAAAATCATTCATGTCTGACCAGATTCATCCAATCTCAAGAAAACGCACAGTCAGAAAAAGTGGAAACTTTGTAAGACTACCTATTAGCTGATAACATCTGAGTAGCAACAGCTGCAGTAGAAAGTACTTCTGAAGTGAATAAATAAAACCAGGTATTTACTGCTTCTGATCAAAGAAAACAAGAGCAATGGGAAATATCTTACTGGCATGACAGACAGCTAGCATACCAACTAAAAATAACCTGAGCAAACCTCGCTAAATCATGTGAGCTAGAACACTTAGTCTCTAAGTCTGTTAAAAGTTGTCTTCCACTTGAGCCAGGAATTCAAGCACCCTGTGCTTTGTCACCCAAATTAACTTCTGGTTGAAAAGCAGATTGAGCAGCGCCTAAACACAGTTATAAAAATTTAATTTAAGTGGTTCTTTTGTCTAATGGAAAACTGCAAGCATCTATGGGGAGAGGGACTGGCTCCAATGTTGCTCAGAAGAGACTGAGTCAAGCTGTCAAGCTCAATTTCTGATGTAAAAGTCATAGGTCAGATGCACATGGTTTCTCTGCACATTTGGGTACTCTGGTGATGGTGGGAGCACTGACCTGCAAAAAAGTAATTCATGTTGCAATTTCTTATTGAATAGCTCAGGCTTCAGAGAAATTATACTCACTTGGCTTTATCCAAATGATTGGCATTGCATCAAAGAGCAATTTGGGATACTGCTCAGCTAACATTCCCCTTGTTAGAGAAAGCAACAAAATAATTATCCATGGTTTGACATTAAACTACAGATGGGTATGGAGTGTGCTTTTTGGTTGTTGCTTGCTGTCCGGGTTTCAGCAGTAGCAGTTGTTTTTCTCCTTCTCAGTAGCTGGTGCAGTGCTGTGTTTTTGACTTTCAGCCTGGGAACAGTGCTGATAATACCGATGATTTTAGTTGCTGCTCAGTAATGTTTGCTCTGACCAAGGACTTTCTGAGTCTCATGCTCTGCCAGGGAGGAGGGGAAGCCAGGAGGAAGCAGAGATAGGACACCTGACCTAAACTAGCCAAAGAGGTATTCCATACCATAGCACGTCATGCCCACTATATAAACTGGGGGCAGTTACCCGGAAGGGTTAGATCACTGCTCAGGTCAGGCTGGGTATCGGTCAGTGGGTGGTGAGTGGTTGTATTCTCTTCTCTTGTTATTTCCCTTATCATTATTATTATTGGTGGCACCTTAGTTACTGGACTGTTCTTATCTCAACCCAACCNCATTATTATTATTGGTGGCACCTTAGTTACTGGACTGTTCTTATCTCAACCTGTGGGAGTTACATTCTTTTGATTCTCCTCCCCATCCCTCTGGGAGCAGGGGGGAGGAAGGGGGGGAAGTGAGAGAGAGGCTGCATGGTTTCTGTGTGCCAGGCTGGGCTTAACCCAAAACTCTTGCTTTTTATTAAAATAACTGATTACTTTCAATTCTAGGTTTTTTCCATGATCCCTGTATATTCAACATACAAAACATTTCTATGCATTTTATAATAAATGTTAATCAGACCTGTTGCTTGCAATCCAGTTCTGAGTNAACTGATTACTTTCAATTCTAGGTTTTTTTCCATGATCCCTGTATATTCAACATACAAAACATTTCTATGCATTTTATAATAAATGTTAATCAGACCTGTTGCTTGCAATCCAGTTCTGAGTATTCTTTGAACTCTGCCTCAGAACATGTCAGCTTTTATAAGTCCATCACCAGTTTCTCATGTTTCAGCATTAGTTCTTGTTCTCTACATTTAGACTTTTCAATGATCTGCAAAACAATTGGTTTTTTTTAAAAAAATGGTACAAAAGCAACACAAAAGTGGTTTTAAATCCTTTCAGTAATTAACATACACAGTACCATCTAAATTAAATACTTAGCACAGACAAAAAAAAACAATCCAGATAATTTACTATCGTCACAACAGTTGAAATTACTACCAGAGTTGTTTTCTAAATGTCACATTTAAGTGTGTGCAACCCCTATATGTTAACATGGGACCCTTAACTCAGCAATCATGGCAGCTAAGATTGCCTTGGAGGCTTCCTGCCACAGTCAGACATAGGATAGGAAAGTATTACAGGAAAAATAAAACAAAACAAAATACCCACAAAAAACCCAAACAAACAAACAAAAAAAGACAGATAGATTCTCATCTTGTTAATTCTTAAACATTTTTAGGAGACATTATTAAAATTACTCTGAATTCCTATAAAGAGGCAAGAGCCTTGAATCAAGCATAAAGGCTTGACTTAACTGTATCACAGCCAGAGAGAATGCAATTGCATTTTCAACACTAGTCAATTGCAGTGTAGCAAATTTTCACCTTCCTATGTATTACCTAGTACTGACAACAAACAAATTAAGGTAATAGTAAGACCTGCTGAAGGTTTTAAGCAATTACTCCACAGAAAGCCCTCTATTGATATAAAAATTTCTGGAAATACATTATTTATGCATGTCTAAGTTAGTATGATTCATGTTACATGTGTTACATTTAGCCTGCTGAGGAAATTAACAGCTCAAGTAGTGTGACAAGTCTAAGAAGCCAAAATATACCATAAACTAAGAAAACGCTCTTACATCATCATGCTCATCAAAAATAGGGCCAATCTTCTTTGGCCATAATTGAACTGTTGCATTCAGTGCAATGTCTTCAGGATCAAATAAAAAATTGTCTAAGAAGTAAAGCAGCTGCTGAGAGCACTTCTGTGAAAAGAGATTTCACAAAACTTTAAGCCTCATAGATCTGTTAGAAAATAGGGTAGGACAATATTATCTGAAAGGATAAAACATAAGTCTCCATTTCATAGACTTTTCAGAATTCAGAGCCATTTCAGCCAATCAAATATTAATATTCAAAATACATATTTAAAAAATATTAAAATCCCTGCCCCGTTTGTAAGCTTGTTTCTCTAAATGTGACTCCTGTGCCTTCTAAATCTAAGTGCAAAAATCCTAATATTATTAAAAATACAAACCTCATAAATTCTTCAGAATAAACATGCTATATTTACAGACCTATTACCATAACAGAAAATCTGATACATCTCATCACACCTTATAGCAAAGAGCTTCTTATCCAACATTGTTTTTGGCTGACCCACACCTTACACAGTTCTGTTCTCTGAGCACACACAAAGTACTACTGCTAGTGAAACATCATCTATATTCTGCTCAAAGAGTAAATTGCTTCTTGTGTGGTCAGAGTTACGACTGGTTTTACACATAATATTCTTTTACACTTGTGTGTTACATTTTCACAAATAGCTTTTTAAGCAGCTGTAATGCAAGTCTCTAGGTACAAACAATAATCTGAATGGTTTACAATCTGCTATGATTTATTAAAAGCTGCATTTCCTCACCAACATACAGAACACATGGGTGTGGGGAGTAAGAAAGAAAGGCATACAGCAAAGAATGAGTGGGACTTTGGTCTGAAGTAACACTGAGGATACAGTTTAGCCGTTATCTGCAGCATGATCAGACAAAAGTCTGCACTCCAGAATGAATTCTGTATTTGTACAGGCCAGAATGTTTGGTAAAAGATTAAGAATTAAAAGAGTAATTTACCTTGATCCTTAACAAGAGGTCCTTAATATCTTTCTCTTTGACTTTCTTTATGTAAGCTACTGTTTCCACCATTTCTTCTGGTGTCTCAGGAACTTTTAATGCACGCTTCTTAATGGCTTCAAATTCCCTGCATATCCTACAGATTTATTTTACACAAATATCAAAATTTTAAGGTTTGAGTTTAACTGGCTTCAAGCTCAACTTTAATGGAATTAAAAGTTCAAACTACTTCTTTAACACCCCCCCCCACCAACTCAATTACTTTATGAAACAAAATAGGGAATATGACCAAGCCAGTCCAGAAAAATACTGTTTCTTAACTTGCAACAATTGATTTGTTTGGATTCTGGGGTCTTGTTTTGCAATGCAATCAATTACTATTGGTAAGGATATGAACCTAAGTACAGTATCACTGGCATACACACAAACACTTTGATAATAAATATTTTGTCATTTTGGTAATATATGGAATCACTATAAAATTTGACTATAGCTGTTCATTTTAACCAAAACTTAATGTGACTCCACTTACAATTTAATCATACCTGCAAAGTAATTTCCTGTTTAATTAATGTGATGTCCCTTCTATGCTAAGGTCACCTGCCTAGTGGGTGAAGGGAAGGCAGTGGATGTAGTTTTTTCTGCACTTTTAAGGCTTTTGGTACTGTCCTTCATAGCATCCTTCTGGACAAGCTGTCCAGCTGTGAGGTGAGTGTATTCACAGTGCACCGGATGAAGAACTGGCTGAAGCACAGAATTCAAAGTGTTGTAGTGAATGGGGCTTCATCTGGCCAGCAACTGGTCCTTAATGCTGTTCTCAGGGCTCAGTTCCAGACACAGCTCCTCTTTATACATTTATCAACAATCTGAATTCAGGAGTTGAATGCACCATTATCAAGTTTGCTGATGATACCAAACTGGGATGTGCTGTTGAATCCCTCTGAGGGATGGGATGCCTTGCAGAGGGATATAGATAGACTGGAGCATGACTAATGGCTATGACTAATGGGATAAAACAACTCAAAGTGACGGATTCTGCTCCTAGGACGGAGTAATGCCAGGCACAAACATAAACTGGGAGAGGAGTGGCTGGAAAGCAGCCCTGCAGAAAGGGATCCAGGGGTGCTGGTGGCCAGCAGGCTCAGTATGAGTCAGCAGTGTGCCCAGGCAGCCAGGAGGACAAACCTCATCCTGGAGTGCATTACACACAGCTTAACCAGCACATCAAAAGCAGGAATTATCCCGTATTCAGTGCTGGTGCAGTTTCACCTGGAGTACTGTGAGCAGTTCTGAGTCTCTGGCAGCTACAGCAGCCCCAGCGACAAGCACCTTAGCCCAAGCCCCACACTTGATAAACACTAACACAGAAAATACTGGCGCTAAGTTAGATACAACATTCCGAAACTGTGAGGTCAAAAGAAACAACATTAAAAGCCAGTAAGTAAGCATTGTGACGAGATAACCGACAGATAACACACAACACCCCACCCCAACTGAGCACCGATTGAATACCTCCAACCTTCCCAGAGCACTAGCCCTTCTGGGTAACTCTCAGTTACATCTTGGGCATGACATGCTATGGTATGGAATACCTCTTTGGTCAGTTTGGGTCAGGTGTCCTGTCTCTGCTTCCTCCCAGCCTCCCCTCCTCCTTGGTAGAGCATGAGACTCACAAAGTCCTTGGTCAGAGTAAAACATTCGAGCAGTAACTAAAGATATTCCTGTTATCAGTTTTGTTCCCAGCTGAAAGTCAAAACACAGCTGCACCAGCTACTATGAAGAAGAAAAAATGCTACTGCTAAACCCAGGACAGCAGCATATTCAGGTACTTGAATGTGTCCAGAGGAGGCCAGCAAAGCTGGTGAAGAGCTGGAAGGCATCTTCTGTGAGGAGCAACTAAGGACTTGGGTCTTCTCTATCTTGGAGAAAAGGAGGCTGAGAGGCAACCACATTGCTCTCCATAGCTTCTCGAGGAAGGGAAGTGAGGAGGGAGTGTTTGATGTCTTCTGCCTGGTAACCAGTGATAGGACACATGGGAATGGTTCAAAGCTGTACCAGGGGAGTTTAGACTGGACATTAGGAAATATTTCTTTACTGAGAAGGTGGTAAACATTGTAACAACCTTCCCAGAGAGCTGTTTGATGCCCCAAACCTGGCAGTGTTTTAAGAGGCATCTGGACAATGGTCTCAATGACATGTTTAAACTATTGGGCAACCCTGAATTGGTTAGGCAGTTGGACTAGATGATTGTTGTAGGTCCCTTCAAACTGATATAAGTCTATCCCATTCTGTTCTATTCTAATTAATCAATATTATTACCTACCACTATCAATGAAAATCTAGAGGTATCTATCATGTAATAAAAGAATATAGACAGTCTTTTCTTTGACAGTGCAGTAATACTGTTCTTCACACTTAAAAAGCCAGAGCGGTGATGAATCCCTTTGATCATTTGGTGCCTGTTATCCAAGTCTATTAGTAAGTTCCCCTACTAGTTTTTGAGTCTAAAACAGAGGAAAAAATTACATCAGCTGGTACAACTTGCATTACATGATTAGTTTGCCAAGAGTCTTCATTAAACAGGAGTATGGTATATTTGCATTTCTTCTACCTGCATCTACTATGCATTTAACACATATAACATTCACAAGCAGAAAATTCTACTTACTTGTCATTTTCCTCTCTGTAATTTGCAACTATTCTGTCCATTAGCACTTTTGCAAAGGCGTTTGTGCTACTCGCCAAACCTTGCTTTAAATCCTCAGAATTCAAATAGACCATAGGGAAATAAGCCACCTCAGGTAAACTCAAGATTTCCTTCTTGTGGGTGAAGAATTCATCTATTAACTTCAGAAAAACATTAGATTTTACACTTCAGAGCTGTTATTTAAATACTTGGCTGCATGAGTCAGTATTATACACTGGAGAAAATATTCTTTTTCTATTTACCACAGATTTTTAGGAGAAAAAACACTTAATGTTGTAGATTTAGAGGCAGTCAACATAAATTTTAGCTAAAAGTTAAGCACCCCTTATCCTCTGTTCCCTTTTTATTACTGCTCTATGTATAGTAAAAATTAAAGATAAAATGTAGCATTAAAACTTACAGCAGTGTATTCATCAAAACTGTGTTCTTCTGCTTCAAATCTTTCTACCTGTGCCTGTGCAGTTCCATCTACAAGCCAGCCATACTTTTCAACTGCAATTCAATTAGATTGGATTAATACTATTACAACACCTACACTGTCCCATAAATTATTTATTATAAAGAAGTAACACATTTATTTAAACACTCTTCTAACACTCACCATATTTTTCGAAGTATTTCTTTGGACCTTCTAAGTTGTCTCTGATACACTTTTTCAGTGTGGATGTGGCCCATTCTAAGACATGCTTAGGAAGCTCAGCGTCCAGAGCTGTAGTGTCTCCCGTTAGCCAAGAGCGAACCGTTTGGATGTTCTAATACAAGTGCAAGTTTTAATTATTTAGATTTTAAAAAGCAATACCAGGATATATATAGTTTAAGTTGCAATCTGCAGAAGACATTGAAAAACATAAGACCTTAATTGCTACCAAGGTTAGGTGCTTCACACACACCTAGAATGACTCTTCTCAATTCAAAGAGTTTAACAGGAAACACACGAAACTGACAAAAAATAGTTACCCAGTGTTACAGAAAAATAAATTTTGGCCTATGTGCCAACACATACAACTAAATGCAAACCACTTCTTTCAAGGTAACATCATGTATGATTAAAGGCCAGTACTTAGTTCACAGTAATATAGCTAAAGCCCCCAGAAAGACTGTCTTCCCCAGAGTCACAGGTTGGTTCTCAAGACATAAATCTTTACACACTGTATGTATTGGTTGTTAAGAGATTTGAGCCTTTTCTTTTTCTTAGAAAGAAAAGGAATATCAACTCTATCAACTCTAATTTTCTCTGGGAATCTTAACCATTAATGCAAATTTATTGTAAATCATCAAACATATAACTAAGGTGCTAATTGTACTTCTATGCAAAATGTTAGTATACACAACAAGACTACTTAATTTTCAATGTGCAAAATAAATATCTAAATAAATAAGATGTGGTTACTTGCACTTAAAGTACTCCCAGTTTTCTGAATATACTGAATAAGAAAACAAAATGTTTATTTCTATCTAGTTTTCTTCCCTGAGTAGGTTTTTAGTCTGAATTTCTTTAGTGAACAGGCAGACAATCCATTTGTAGACATGCAGTTTTGAAGATTAAACCTGCAGACTAAAACTACACCGATTTTTTATGAACAAGAAATACAAAAATGAGTTTCAGAGCTGCCCAGAGTTCCACTGGGCATCAAGATTCATGATGTGACCTGTGGAATGCTCATGGAAAATAAATACCTCAAGTTACATTCTGCTTCCTACTACCATGGTAGTCAGAGTTCTAAATTACTTATATTTGCATGCAATGAGCAAACTCACAGTTACATATTTAAAGATAAAAGCACACCTGGAGCGTCTGTCCTATGAGATTTACTATAAACAGAATTCCTTCTTCTAGGTCTTGCAAGCTTGGATAAAAGTCTATTTTCTGGTCATCAAGAGTCAATTCCATCTTAAATAAAGGAGGGCCATTTCTGTCTTCAGGATCAAAAAGTTTCACATAAGCTTCAACTGTTCTTGTCAACAAGTCTTTCACCTAGGTAATAACATATATCACCTGTTAGTTAAAAGAAGAGAAACCCCATCCCCCTTGCCTTTATTCAGTAAATCAGAATTTCCATTCATTTTACAACTTACACCCTGACTAATGGGCAACTTCAGGACTCTGAATTTTTCTAATGCCATCAATGGGTATTAGTCCCAACCCCTAAAGGATGTAAACTAATGAACAAGTACACAAACATTTCAGTAAAGCCCATGCATTTATTTTTGCTACAAAAGTCGGTCTATTACTAACACATGCTCTAAGTATAAATGAAATACCTGGAATTTCTGATTTTCCTCTATTTTTTTTTTAATATGACAATGATTTGATTAGACTATTGTTCCATTATTTTACCACAAAGTAAATAAAGGTTTAATACACAAAACACTGCCTTCTTGAACTGCTGAACATAGATATTCCCCCTGATTATTATATTCTTACATGGAACAATGCGAACAACAGATGCTCTAACTGGAAGTTAAAGGATTTTTAATTTTCAGTAAACTGAGAACTTTGAAAAACAACTGACTCAGTCTGAAATGCAGTTATTTTCCTGTGAATGTTCTTTGTTTATTATTATTAGGAAATAAACCAACTGGAAATCCCCAAAATAACAACAAAAAATTAACTGAGAGACTTCATATAACTTTCATCTTGATATAAATAATCAGGGAGGAAAAAGGAAAAATTAACTCAGCACTGTGGGATCATTTTCCACAGGAAAAGAAATGTATTGGAAATGTTGCAGAACTATATCCACTTGCATATATGTGGCAGAGTTGAACTGCAGCCTGCCTGTGTAAGTTGCTTTCAGGGGAAAGAGACCAGGTTTTGTTCATTTTGCTAATATATGACATGTAACTTTAGTGCCAAGAGCAGTGATAGGAAGGGGCCTAAGAACACAGATACTTTCTTTGATTTACATTCTATTTGGTAAAATGATGTCATTTTTTGCATCTAAAAAGCTAGAAGAAACAGAAGTAGACAAGATCATTTATTTATTTTAAACGAGGGAAGTTAAAAATATGTAACACTTTGAATACTTTACTAGATCATATACAAACAGACAGCTAACAATGATTAAACAGGTCCCATATCATATCTTATGCTGACTCATTAAATGCACTGACCTAAATTTCACATTAGGGTTATCATGGAGAAGAAAGATTTTTACCTGATTAGACATAAGAACAGCCACACAGTTATAAAAAGAGTCAAGCTGATCCAACTTTATACTATTCAGTGCCTCATTTTGAGTAAAGAGATTGACAACTCTTTGATACCATGTCATCAGTATTTTCTCTTCTGCTTTAGAACAGCTTAGAGAGACATCAGTCTTGAAAGATTCACAGTCAATTGGCCCTTTCAGTCTAGAAAAGAAAGTTACACAAACCTTATAAACAAAATTTTAAAACCCATGGAGTAAAGAAACAATCATCTATACTGTATTAGAAACCCCTACTTTTTCAGTAGAAAGCACAGTGGGAACCTAAGCATCACTTCTGTAGACTTAAATGAGTCAAAAATACCATGAATCCCAGGAAATAATGAAGAGTTACCAGGAAAAATAACAAGGAAAAAGACATGGAGTATTATCTTTTTGAAAATGATGAAAAGTTCCAAGATTAAAAATAAAATTCATCTGATGAAAACTGGCAAGAAACCTGACCTTTAGCACAGAATTCCCTACTCAAGTCAATTTTTCAAATGCTACTTCAACCAGACTTCTAGAGTGATCATGGCATTAAAGTTAAAAAAATGAGGAGACCTTTACAGGGACTGGCAGAATGAAGAACTGCCTGCTGTAGGAGAAAATCAAGTATGAGACCATTGAAGGAATCTGAAGGTGCACAAGCCCATGGGATCTAATGAGATATATCCGCAGGTTCTGAGGGAACTGGCGGGTGAAGCAGCTAAGATACTATACATCATATTCAAGAAGTCATGGTAGTGAAGTTCTCAGACTAGAAAACAGGAAAGAACCCCTATTTTTAAAAAGGAAAAATAGGAAGACCCAGGGAACTATAGACCAGTAAGTCTGACCTTGATGCCTGGCAAAATCATGGAGCAGATCCTTCTTGAAACTATACTAAGGTATACAGACAATAAGGAAGTGATTGGTGACAGCCAACATTGCTTCAATAATGGCAAATCATGCCTGACAAATTTGATGGCCTTCTACAAGGCAGTTACAGCAATGGTAGATAAGGGAAAAGCAACTGACATCAAATGCTTTCCACAAGTCTAGGTAGATGATAGTGTCCCACATGATATCCTTGTCTCTAAATTGGAGAGGCATGAATTTGACAGATGGACCACTGCTGGGTAAGGAATTGGCTGGATGGTTGCATTCAAAGAACTATGGTCAATGGCTCCATGTGCAAGAGGAGATCAGTGATGAGTGGTGTCAATAGGGAGTCAGAACTGGGACCAGTGTTGTTTAACATCTTTGTTGGCACCAGGGACAGTGGGATTGCGTACACACACCCTCAGCAAGTTACCAGCTTCAAAATCTTATATGGGTTAATAACTCACCAAAACAAACCTTACCTGAGGCTTGAGAAATCCACTAGAAGAAAGTCAGAGAATGCTGCATATCCAAAATCCAGGAGCAATTTCATTGTGGGGTGGAAAATATGCAACTTGGAAAGGATTTTACTCTTTGCTCGGGTAAAACTCTTATGCCATGGACTCGAAAAATCCAGGCCTCTGAAAAAGAAAAAAAAAACCCACAACTACCACCAGACAACCAAAACAAACAAACAGAAGTGAACAGTTCAAACAATATATGAATAAAACACATAGAAAGTATCATTAAAAAGCTTATTTCCTAATGTGAATAGTTATTTAAGTGCCATATACATATCCTCAATGTGATGCAGTGGAAGCCACAAAAACACTCTGATCAATCATGTTTTATATTCCACAGTATTTTCAGATCACTTGTTCTTTCAGTGTAAACTTCTAACTTCACCAACTGCTAAGAGGAAGTATTTATCATCATTATTTAGATGGCATGCATTCTGATGCTTCAACAAATAGTGGCATTCAGATAATTATATTTTGTCTACTGAATTCCTCCTCTATCTGGGCAGAGCATAATAGGCTTTCCTTTGGTCCCAAGGTTTCATCTCATAACAGCAAAGGCATATGAAACCTTGGTATTAGATGCAGTTTTAGCATGTTGAAGTACTGTACAATGCTGCTGTCTGCCAGTAAACAGCCCCATACACACACACTTTATTCCAGGGATGGCTGCAATATGACTTGAGAGTCTGGGCACTCAGAGCCAGAAGTCTCATTTGCAGTTACTAACGCTACTCTTTGTAACTATAACAACAGTAACAAAACCCTGTCAGTGCTGAAACTTTGTAAAGCAGTCATGTATAAGATGTTTGAATGTGAACAGAAAAGAATGTCTCATTAAGGCATTCCAGAATTAATACTGTGCCATAACATAATATTGTGTGTTCATGCAGCTCAACAAGAATTTCACTCTTTCAACTGACTGCATTTTGCCAGTGGGTCAATTTGCTACCCACTCACACAGGTAATGAAGGCAAAGGTGCCTCCTCTTCAGCTTCAAGTCCTTTTATGTCTGGTTTAATAAGAATACTTCGCACTAGGAAAAAAAAAATACCAACATTAGAAGAAAATTAAGCTATATTCAATAGGTGTTGCTTTTCTTCAGTTGTTGACCACTCACACTCCAGGTTGAACCAAGCACCCAGCAGGATGGAAACGTAACTGTATCATCCAAGTCTTCAAAACATATTCTCCCAAAGGTAACTCAAAATCACAGCTTCTGCTAAATATCTGTTCAGATTCAGATGGCTTAATTCCAGTGCTGCCCCCCATTCATGAAGGTTTCCAAACAGACCAGTGTCTACATAATTAAGTACTTGAATAATTTCTTCACCAAGGGCATGGCTGGTCACTTGGACAGGCTCCCCACAAAAGTGGTCACAACACCAAGCCTGGCAGAGTTCAAGAAGCACCTGGACACTGCTCTTAGTCATATGGTTTAGCTTTAGGTAGTCCTGCGAGGAGCAGGGATTTGGACTCAATGATTCTTAAGGGTCCCAACTTGAGACATTCTATGATACTAAGTTGCAATTTTGTTCAATATGATGACAGTTGAGTACTATAATTATCCCACTGATGACATTCTGAAGAAGTTAACTCCATGTTAAATTGTGATTTTTTTTATCTGCATTTTTAAAAAGATCAGCCATCTATCAAAATATTGCCAAAATTTGACTCAATTACAGATATTGCAAATGTGAATTAAAGACATTAATACATGATCTCAAGGAAAAATAAGTTTAAAAAACAAAATGAGTTGTATGAGCAATATCTGCAACCAGACACTTATCTTTGCAGCTTTCTAGTGTGAGCTTCCTCATGCATAGAAAGCAGCATTAATATAGTAATATTAGTACTTACCCACAAATCTTCTCATGCTCTTTTCATAATCCTCCATTATCTCCACTAGAAGCTTTTCAACTAACAGCTTTCTGTCTTTGCCTTCCGTAAGTGACTGTGGCACCAATGTGAGCATGGACATCAGCCACTGGTGCTGAATGGGAGTGATGGGATTCCTTAGCACACACTTCTTCAGAAAGACATAGTTTTCCTGGAAGGACAATATTGTCAGAGGCCTAATAACTGGCTATGTAAATATTTTTGCATGAAGCTTGACAATGTGGTCTCTTTTTATTAACCACTTCTTATACTTAAGGGGAGATGACATAATCTCATCTTCCAGTACTCACTGACTAGTACCCTGAAAGTTACTCTACAGTTTGTAAAATGGCCTCCTTGCCCCAATGCCTAAATGTAAAATACAGTAGGTTTCAGTACAGCATTTTCCTTAGTTCTCTGCTGAAGTTTATGACTGACAATAAACAGTTCAAGGTTACTGTTCTTTGGACAAAACTTTATCTGGCACAAAGGACACACAAACAGAGTTGGGTANTACAATAAACAAGGTTACTGTTCTTTGGACAAAACTTTATCTGGCACAAAGGACACACAAACAGAGTTGGGTATTGTTTTGGCCAAAGGAATAGATTTT
>NDXB01020967.1:0-32339 GCA_002631895.1 Agapornis roseicollis
ATGATCAGGGGACTGGAGCATCGCCCATATGAAGACAGGCTGAGAGAGTTGGGGCTGTTCAGCTTGGGGGAGAAGAGAAGGCTGCGTGGAGATCTCATAGCAGCCTTCCAGTATCTGAAGGGGGCCTATAGGGATGGTGGGGAGGGACTCTTCCTTAGGGACTGTAGTGACAAGACAAGGGGTAACGGGTTCAAACTCAAACAGGGGAGGTTTAGATTGGATATAAGGAAGAAATTCTTTCCTGTTAGGGTGGTGAGATGCTGGAATGGGTTGCCCAAGGAAGCTGTGAATGCTCCATCCCTGGCAGTGTTCAAGGCCAGGTTGGATGAAGCCTTGGGTGGCATGGTTTAGTGTGAGGTGTTCCTGCTAATGGCAGGGGGGTTGGAACTTGATGATCTTAAGGTCCTTTCCAACCCTAACTATTCTATGAAATCTCCACTATTCTTAAGTCTGAGAACTGCCTTTTTTTTTTCTGAAAAGTCATTAAGAAATAGGCAGTGCCAAGTTTCCAGTCTGTGTTTGGTCATGTTCATTGAGGGTATTTTACCTACTAGATTCTTTTATGCAACTTTGATAACCACCTGAACTAGTAACTATCTAGATGGTATGAGAAATTTCTCCTCTGTGACATCTTTTGTAGTGGCAAAGGCTACCAAAAAGACAGCATTAAAAAACCTTATGGAACACAATGCTGCATAGAAGTTTTTATGCAATAGCCCATGTACTAACAGTATCCTGTCTCACATGACTTACCTGAGGATGAATCTTGTCATTAAATTATTCCTCTATTTCCCTTTAACTCCAAAAGGAAGAAACATTGAAAATACTTACTGTCCCACAGGGTACCAGCGATGTTTTGTTGTGTAAAACATTTTGCTGAGCTCTTCAATTGTAGGACCTTGATCATTCTTTAGCTCTTTTTCATTCAATCTGGATTTCAAAACTTGATCGAGGTTTTCTTCTTTATTATTCACTGGATCTGGCCGTGGTATGGGCTATAGAACAGTAGTGTGTGTATATATATATATATATATATATATATATATTTTTTTTTTATCAAACCGCCTTGGCTTCCTTGACATTTCCAGACTATCACTTCTTACTTTTTTCAATCTTCTCTCTCAGTCTTTCATATAAACACATACACTTTACACACTTATAAGATTCTGCTCTTCCTCTTGTGCAGCATGCATAGAACCTTAATTATCATATGAATACTTCNTATATATATATTTTTTTTTACCTTTTCTGAGACAAATCAAAAGCCAAGCTACACAGATAGCATTACTCTTGACAGCTGAAGCCAAAGGAATACAGAAAAATGCCTGCAACTGTAAAAGCTGTTCACCACCCCCCACCCACCCAACCAAAGCACCCATGTGGAACAGATGTCTAGAAAACTAATTACCCCATCTGCTACACTACCCCTAAAATCAGCACTGCTGTCATCATTACTGCCAACTTCACCCTTAAAATTCACCTGTGGAATCAAAAGCTTAATATGAATACTTTTGGATTAGCAGAAATTATTTCTATTTAGAAATTTATTCATAGTGATAAACATCACCACTAAGAAAGCTTTTACATGATGTGTACCTTGGAGAAGAATGTCGCTTCCTAACTGTGCATCTGCTAAGACCAAGATGTTTGTTCTCAACCTGAAACCTAACTCCTAGCACCATTACAAGCATTTTTCCTTGGTTTAGTCTTTTCCCGAGACATATGCAATTGATACATTTAAAAATATTGGTATATAACTTGCAGGCAAAGAGCACTAAAATGTTTTAAGTTTCCAATGGAGAATTTTCACATTGGGTACTTCAGCAACACAGCTACCGTTTGTAATGTTTTACTAGCATGAGAACTGGAAATTGAAACAAATAGTACACACTAGAAAAGCTTCTCTAAACTTACTTTCATCTGTGTAAACAACACACTGTAAATACTGCTGATAGATAAAAATTCGGTATTTCTAAAGTTTTTTGTAGTGTTTATAAGCCGAGAGTACTGAAGAGAATTCAAAGCTTGAGTTGAAAACAGCAGCACTTTGTTATATTCTCTTGTCCAGACTGCAGCATCTGTACATCAGGATGTGTGAACTATAACCTGCATTCCAAACATCCTCTTGAGGAGTACACTCGTACAGACACTAGTTTTCTCTGAAATGCACAAGTATCATTCATTGTTCACTAACTTCACAGACATGCTGATCACATGCTAAAAAGTATCTCAGTACGTCAGATGAAAAAAAGATACTCTCAAGGCTCAAAGTTATAAACTATTTATGCCTTTACAAGAGTACAAAATATAAAGGTATACATTTGCACCTACTTTTGTATGCTCATAAGGAATCTCAAGCGATGGGTGGTAGCAGACAATTGTCTTCAGATCTGATGTCACTGCAAGTTCCACTTTGCTATAAAAATAAAACCTCAAATATATGCTTTACAATTTTCAGGAACGCCAAACTAATAAACAGTCCAAGTCTCAAAGAAAATCAGATTTGCCCCACATTTATGAATTCTTAAGAATCTTCTATAAAATAAACCCTTTTAAATTAACAGCCACAAATACTTGATCTGAACCGCCTCTATTCTGCCCCTTTCCCCCCTCCACCCTTCTCACCATCATCTTCATGTTTCTTTTTTGGATGAAGAGGAAGAAAGGGCTAAAAGAAAGTATCTGGGTTAGAAAAAAAATCTCTTAACGCTTCAGATAATTGCATGTAAAACTGTATCAACAAATGGGGAAAGATGATGTCTAGGACAACATGCCTTTATAAGTATGGCACTTACAAAAGAAAAAATAGGAAATAAAGCTGTTTGGGGTTCCAATTTTTACATTTGGTGCAAGATGATGAGCATGATGACAGACACTAGTGAGAGGCTCCTTGAGGAAATACGACTTTTTTCACCTTCCTTCCTGTTCCCATGACACATTATCTTGGATGCTGATGTTTCCCATTATACTTGTATTGTCTTTCATGGTTTCTACATAACTTTCTCATGCAGCAGCACAAAAATACCTGGACTTTGTCTTAACAACAAGCATCAGTGAAAACAACTGCTTTTAGCTATTTTCATAAATAAAACTGCAGGGGTACTGGGGTCAGCACCATGTTTAGAATAAGCCCTGCATGATTTTTCATTTGCTTACTTTTTGAAATATTGACTTCATAATTGTTATGATCAGAAACAGTACGTTTAGTTGAAATTATTACAGATATCCAAAACTGGCAGAAGGTGTATTTGATACCATTATATGACAACTTCACAACAGAGAATATAGCTCTGGAATACATGTCACAGAAAAGGCAACACATGAAAGCACATTTAAGTACCAGTTGTAGTCTTCAGGGAGAACTGAATATGTAGATTTATAGCAAGCACGATACACAGCTCCATCTGCAAAAAAACCCACAAAAACCAAACAAGCACTAAATGTAAAAGCAAGCAGAGCTGTGCCAAGTTTAAGAATATTTACATTTTCATTCTAAGTCTGAATTGGGGATTATAATTGTCAGTTTTCAATTAACAAAACCCAAATACTTTCTAAACAGACATTCACTTTAGTGCATAGATTTATAGTGCAATCAAAAAATACAGTATCTAGGCAGCTATGGTCTACATTTACCTTTCCAGTTGTATTGTTTTCCTAAGGAAAATCACAGTATGAACAAAATACATATAGATTTGACCATTAAGCATATTCTTTATATATGCAAAGAACATTATCTTATGACTTACATGCATGATCATAATTTCATTCATAGAAATACTTATTATTAAAAAAAAACCCAAATTTTTACTTCACTGGTCACTTCTATATGTGCTATACAAAACACAAAACTATCATGTCTTGGTTGCAGTAACCCCAGAGAACTTTACCCTTTTCCCCAGGTTCCTGCAGCTCCACTCCAGGCAAAGGAATCATTAGTAAATTACAAGTAGTAAAGAAAGCCAAAAGCATCCAGGACTGTACTAAGTGGATGGAGGGATGGGATTATCTCCCTCTACTCAGCACCCATTATACCACATCTAGGTCCTCTGACCAATTTGGGGTCCTTTAATAAAAGATGAACTGACATGAATTCAACAAAGGCCCACCTAGGTAGTCAGGGCTGCAGCACCTGCTCTGCAAAGAGAGGTTGAGGGGTGGGAGCTAGCTCAGCCTGAAGTAGAGGCAGCATTGGGGAAACCCAAAAGCAGCTCCCAGTGACTGTTTATGATGGTTGGGGTTACTGAGGCAAGGGAACCAGTCTGTTCAGTGGTGCACAGTGGAAAGACATGAAACACCACCCTCAATTGAAATGAGAGGCTCTGGCTGGATACACAGAGAAACATTTTCCTCATGAGGCCAGCCAGGTAGTGGGACTGGGGCCAGCCGGGCTTGTGCAGCCTCTGCTCTTGGAGATCTCAAAGCCAAAGCTTCACAAGGCCTTGAGCAACCTGGTGTGACTGCAGAGCTGAGGCTGCTCTGAGTGGGAAGTTGGACCACACACCATCCAAAGTCTCTCCTAACTGAGTTTTCCCACAATTCTATTCCCATTTTTTCATAGAATCATTTAGGTTGAAGGATACTTTTAAGATCATAAAGCTCTGTCGAGATATTGCTGCAAATAGTTCATATTTCTTCCTAGGATTCTTCCTAAGATTTTTCTCCTCCTTGCCCACTAACCTCTAAAATGTAACATGTCCGTTACGTTTTCTCAGTTCCTGTATTTTCTACCACCTTTACTATCTCCACTGCATCTACCTATTGACACCCAACACACACATAAAAAGCTAAGAAATAACATTGCCTGTTTTCACTTTGCTGTTTACATTGACTAATGAGATCTTGCTGTAGCCTTTTTTCTCACTGCCTTTTGAAAAAAATAGATTTAAATTTAATTAAAATCAAACACAGTGGTAGAGAGGAGTGGTATTTACAAGCAAATTAATAAATTAGAGAAGCACCATATGTGGACCACAGAAGTTTTAAGAGGAAAAAAAGCCAAAACAAGATCCCCTTTAATTATCAGCAGAGAAGATGGAATATCAGGCTTGATTGTGTTCAAATAAAAACTGACTCCCACACTTTCATTACTTTAAACAGCACAGGAAAGAGGCTCTCAAAGAACAATTTTTAATACAGGATTTCTACAGTTTCATCACCACTTACTCTGCAGCGGGGCCTGCTTACAAGCTGCTACTGAACGCATCCAGAAGAGGCTGGGCCACACAGTTCTAAGTGATGTTGCCATGCTGGAAGCAGAGAAGAAGCCAGTCCTGGACAAGACGGAACTCAAATGGACACAGTATTCTTTTTCCCTGCAGAATACCCTTTGAAAGAAACCAGTTTCAAAGCTGTTCAGGGTAGAAAAGACCAACATTTTAATTTCTTGAATATCATAAAGGTAAATAAAATGTGTGCAGTAGATTCTTCCATTATTTATCAGTGGTTTAGAAGTCCTTCACTTAAGATACTCACACCTGCCTCCTTAATAGTCAGTGTGGAACAAGACTTTATTTGCCAAGAGGTACTCTTTGAAGGTACCTCATCAATGATATAAAAAAGGTTTCCAAGCTTTGGTCTTCTCAGTTTTTATACTTACTTAAGTTTTGCATCCTTCCTTCTGCATACTCCACAGAATTATTCCTAAAACATGCGTTTGTTGTTTGTGATGTAAATGCCATCATCCAGTATAAAAAACAGAAGTACTTATCCACAACACTTGCTGTAGTTACAAACTGGCTAGATGCTTCTGCTTTCATCCATCTCAAAAGCTACACACCTAAAAGCTACAAAATACCATTCAGAATACCTCAAATGTTACCCAGATGTCACAGAAGCAGAAAGACACATAAACATCTTAAGTTTTCATTTGCTACAGGGGAAAAAAAAAGTGTTCTGAAGAAGAATGCATAAATGATGTCTAAAAACCACATAACTGGAGACAGTTAAACACACTCACAAAAAAATAAACAAGACACGAGACCTCTTCAAAACTACTTCATATTTAGTGCTTCAGAACATTACCAAAATTGTGTAGGAACTAACTGTCCATCATTTTACCAGTGACAAGTGCTGCTGAATCTAGAGAACACTAACCCAGCGCCTGCAGCACTGCTCACAACTTGCTTTTGAAGCTCATTAACAAGCTGTGAGAGATAGGGTGGCTCTGGACCACCTTGTTCCAGGATGGGCTGTGACACCTGCCTGGCCTTGGCCTTGCCTCAAGGTCTATCCTCAAGGACAGTTCAAATGGGGGTGCTCCTGCCCCCGAGACAGCACACATTAAACCCTTAAAGGGCTGTCGGCAGCAAGCAGCAATACAAAACCTGACACTTCTATTAATAATTATTCAGCTTAAAAAAAAAAAAAAAAGTAATTAATCTGTTAAAGCAAGCAAATGAGTGCCCATTATAAAGCCAGATCTGCAGACTATTAAACGGGACCATTGAATAGTCCGGGCTGGAAGGAACCTGAAGTATTCCAACCCTCTGCCATATGCAGGGATACCTCCCACTAAACCAGGTTGCTCAAAGGGCCATCCAGCCAGACCCTGCAGATTCTAGCAGACACTACAAACCACAGCAATGTAACCCCTCTGCAAGCACACGAACCCTGTTCCCCTGCCCCATTTCAGAGGCCTGCTTTGCCATGCTTCTGTTTCAGCCGAGCACACATAGTCACTAACGACAAAACCAAGGGTGCGCGGCGCGGCCCGGCCCAGCCCAGCCCAGCCTTGTGCCCGCCCGCCTCCTGGCTGCCTTGCCTGATCCAGGGAAAGCAGCACTTCCCCGACGCGCAGCTCAACAGCCGGGCCCGGCAACCTTATCCAGGCGGGTATAACGGCCACCCCCCTCCGTCCGCCGCCACCGTTACCTTCAACACACCCCCAACAACCCGCACCGCCGCGCCACAGGAAACAGCACCAAACACCATTCCGCTTCCGCCGGCGGCTGCCCCCCGCCGCACGCCGGGACACGTAGTGCGGGCAGCCCTGTGGGAGGGGCCTACTGTGGGCCGGGGCGTTGCCACCGCCTTCCCTGCCCCGCGCTGTCTGGCCCCGGTAGCGAGCCCTGAGGCGCTTTAGCAACCGGCTGCGGCGGCACTAGAGGCACCCCTTGGCTGGCCGGGCTGGCCCCTTATGGCGGCGGGGAGCAACAGGCCGAGCCGGAGGGCAGCGGACGGACACCCACCCTGGAGGCCCCAGCGCGGGTTTCGGGACAGGGCGGTGCTCAGACGCCCGGGTTGGGGGTGCCGGGATTCCCCGGCATCGGCAGAGGCTGTTCGACTCTGGGAGATGGCTGGGGTCCCGCAGCAGGCAGCAGCGCACATGCCCGTCCTGGGGATGTGCTACAGTCTCGTATTAGCTGTGGGGTAGCCCCCCTCAGTTCCTGTAGTCTGAGCCATAGAAACATAGAGTCTTTAGGTTGGAAAAGATGGTGGAGTCCAGCTGTTACACCGGGACTGCCAAATCTACCACTAAACCATGTCCCAAAGTGCCACGTCTACACGGTTTCTGAACACTTCCAGGGACAGTGATTCCACCACCAGCCTGGGCACCCTGTTCCAGCACTTAACAACCTTTCTGCTGAAATGTTTCCTAATATCAAATCTAAATCTCCCCTGGTGCAGCTTGAGGCCATTACTGCTTGTCCTGTTGCTTGTTACTAGGGAGAAGAGACCAGCCACCTTGCTCCAACCTTTCAGGTATTTGTCGATAGTGGTAAGGTCTCCCCTGAGCCTTCTCCAACCTAAACAACCCCAGTTCTCTCAGCTAGTCCTCATCAGACCTGTGCTCCGGACCCTGCACCAGCTCTGTTGCCCTTCTCTGGACCTGCTCCAGCACCTCAATGTCTCTCTTGTAGTGAGGGGCCCAGAGCCAAACTCAAGATTTGAGGCACAGCCTCACCAGTGCTGAAGGGACATTGCTGACACTATCGGTTATTTCACAAGCCTGCGAGCACAGCCTGCTTGCTTTCCAGGTTACATTACACAGTGGTTGCAGCAGCTCCCTCTATTCAGCCTGACAGACTTCGCAATACCTGTAATACCTTTTCACAGGGAAGGCCTGAGCCTTATGTACATGAAATAGCGCATTTCAAATGTTTAGGGCATACAGAAAACTCACATGAATGCCCCAGGCACACTGCTCTGGGCCTACTTGCTTTGCTTCCTACAGGGTCATGAAGCTGTTTGAAGGCAGCGTTACATTTATGCACACTGATGAAAGACAAAGCAGAGACAAAACCCAGTCATCTGACCTGCTGCTCTGATACCTGGTATGGCTCAGGCACCATAAGCTTCCACATGCCCCTGAAGCATTTCTAAGTCACATCAGCCAACTGTGTCTCAGTTCCTTTCACAGAATGACTCTTTCAGAGAGCCTTGGATAATGCCTCCTGAAGAGGCTGCCACCTCTCCCAGAGGCCTTCAAACCATGGCATCTTTTCTGGTCATTGGCTGCAGTGCAGTAGTGTCACACAGTTGTTGCTGGAAGCCTCATGATTTCAGCGATGTCTAACTTAGTTTTGTTGCTGCAGAGTTACAGTTACACTGATAACTTTCAGAAGTGTGGCAGAAGTGTGGCAGAAGTCATGACTTGAGAGCTGATCTCATTAGCAGTACCAAAGGTTTCTTTTTTAATTCATTGTTTTCCTGACTGTAGGAGATGGAAGAGCTCCATTCTGGGTTTTCTTGCAATATTAGGCTCAGTAAGCTACAGAGAGAGGGAGTTTTAAGAGGCCCATTAGTGTACTAATTAATTAATTAAGAGGCCCCTAGTGTACTACTGGGAGAGATACAATTGAGGTGGGAGATCTCCTGTCCACTACAAGTCTCTCCATCATTCCCACTGAGTTTCTGCATTCAGGTACAGCAGAGTTCGGTCCAGGCTCAAGCACCAGACTGAAGCAACACAGTCCTATGTATCTTCTGTTGTGTACCAGCTCATTATTCCCATGAGGAAATCATTGTAGTAGGGTGAGGACACCCCTTGGATAAAGAGTAGCCTTTTGAAGCTGAGTACAAGCAAGGTAGTGGTTATGCTGGTGGGCAGAGAAAATATATTCAGGATTTTAAGCTTAGACTCATTTCCTAGGCTATATTAAGTAAAATTAAGGCTTCCCTGACTTATCTTGAAGGTGCTCATGACTGAGTTGTCATTGTTTCTTTAAAAGGTTGCTGAAGCTCAGTGATGATGATGGCTCTGGTTGACACCTCTAGTTTTTAGATGCTTTATCAAAAGGATATTGTTCATCCACACAGGAGACAAAAATACTCTGCTGTTGAGTGAAAATGTTGAAATTAATTCCCTTCACAGCTGGGGACCAATGCAAATCACACCTGCTTCTTTCTCTCCAGTGTAAGACACATTGGTTTTTATTTATCCACTCTACATTGAGCAGCATCTATTAGAAAAAATATTTAAAAATCTGTTTCTAGCCACTTACTTACAGAATTGTCCTCTCGATATGCTTGAGTGTATTAGTCATCAATATAAGCCTTCTGTGATGCTCCTGCATTACTGTTTCCTATACCCTGCAAAGTCTTGCACCTGGATCAGGGCAATACCAAGAACATATCCAGCCTGGGTGGAGAATGGATTGAGAACAGACCTAAGGTGAGGGAACTGGGGGTGTTACTCAATGAGAAATTGAACATTACCCAGCAGTGGCACTTGCAACCCAGAAAGCCAACCGTATCCTGGGCTGCATCACAAGGAGCTTGACCAGCAGGTTGAAGGAGGTGATCCTGCTGCTCTACTCTGCTCTCGTGAGACCTTACTTGGAATATTGTGTGCAGTTCTGGTGTCCTCAACATAAAAAGGACATGGAGCTGTTGGAACAAGTCCAGAGGAGGGCCATGAGGATGATCAGGGGACTGGAGCATCTCCCATACAAAGACAGGCTGAGAAAGCTGGGGCTGTTCAGCCTGGAGAAGAGAAGGCTGCGTGGAGACCTCATAGCAGCCTTCCAGTGTCTGAAGGGGGCCTGTAGGGATGGTGGGGAGGGACTCTTCATTAGGGACTGTAGTGATAGGACAAGGGGGAATAGCTTTAAACTGAAAGAGGGTAGAGTTAGATTAGATATTAGGATAAAGTTCTTTCCTGTTAGGGTGGTGAGGCAATGGAATGGGTTGCCCAGAGAAGCTGTGGCTGCCCCATTCCTGTCAGTGTTCAAGGCCAGTTTGAACAGGGCCTTAAGCACTCTGGTCTAGTGGAAGATGTCTCTGCCCATGCTATGGGAGTTGGAACCAGATGGTCTTTAAGGTCCTTTCAAACCTAAAACACTCTGGTCTAGTGGAAGATGTCTCTGCCCATGCTATGGGAGTTGGAACCAGATGGTCTTTAAGGTCCTTTCAAACCTAAAACACTCTGGTCTAGTGGAAGATGTCTCTGCCCATGCTATGGGAGTTGGAACCAGATGGTCTTTAAGGTCCCTTCCAACCTAAAACATTCTATGATATCAATATATTTGCTTTTATCAAGACATTTTTTTTACTCATCAGTGCCCTGTGTATGTTCAGAGGACCTGCACACACACACTTACTCACAAGTCTGTGTGCTCTCGCCAGACACAAGTTTGAAAAAGTAGAGTTTCTAATGCTGCTGCTGAGCGTGACCAATAGGCCTCCTAATGGTGGAGTTTTGTAGGCTGGTGGTATTTAGTTGTTAGCAGCTAAAGAGCTAACTCATCAATGAGGTTGTAAAGAATAGTAGAAGATCTTGAATGTAAAGGGGTTTTTGTCTGTTTGTTTGCTGAAGTTTTACCACATGCCAGTCTGTACTGTTTGGTTTCAGTGACTGTAGGGTTTTTTCCCCACACAGCAAATGCTGCATGGTTTGCTGGAGGGAATTTCTGATTCCCTCCGAGAGAATCAGCCACTGGGAGGATTACTGGTATCTGTTGCCTACTGCTCGCACATCTTTAGTCTTCTCTTTTCTATCACTGCAGTAAGGTTCATCAGAAATTGCTAGCAATCTTCTGTCCCTTGTGTGAACTCACTGGGAACACTTGATAGCTCTCTGGAATCCTGATTCACAAAACAGCCTTCGCTAGATTTTTTAGATTCCCTGGCTTTATACTCTTATTGCATAGCTAGCTTTAAATTATAACCTGTGGGCATTTCTGTAATGATTTCATTCTGGAAACATGCGCTTTCAAAACACCACTGTATTGGCAAGCCTCATAACTTAGATCCTGGTTCTAAAAGTTTGCAATTGAAGGTGCTGCAGAACGTGATTTTTGATACCTAAACCACAATGTCTGTTGAACTTCCAGGCTATTTTTAGATGGTTTCTATAAAAAGATTCTTTTAGAAGATGGTAGGTGAGGTCTACCCCCTCCCTGACACATAATGTTCTGTGAGTCTATTCTTAGAAGCATGTTCTGACAGATTACAACTTTCTGGTAGGGAGATGGGAATTGCTTAAGGACAGCTTAGAAGCATGACTACACACTTCTCCAGCATGTCTGGAGATGGGGTTATTAATAACTGCCAATGGCCTTGCTTACTTCAGCGGGTTGTAGACAGCAAAGAGGAAACTTGCTCACTCTGTATTGGCTCAGTGGAAAGGAGGTTGCTCCCTCCATTAACGGCGGGGATGCCGTGGAAGCTCTTATGGTCACCTCTGGGACTTCACAGCTTCAAAACCCTGGAAAATTTTCTTTCTAGGCTGCTGTCTCACTGAAGGAAACCCATCCCCTGTTCTTACTTGAACAGTTGGTTATGAACTTCTCCAGGAAATGGTAAAACACTTGAGCTATTGTTAGGCAACAAGTGCTATACAGTAATGAGGGCGGCACTGCATTGGGTGGCTCTGTGGTAGAAGAATATAAATCAGAGCTGGCACCTGGATTAGCGTGGGTTTTGTGTAAGCAGTTGCATACACACATGCACCTCTTCTGGGAAATGGAATGTTGGGACTTGGCTGTTCTAGCTCTTTTGCTGCATATGTAGGAAATTGTTTCTCAATAGAATTATTCAGACTGTTCATTAGCAAACTGACTATAAATATTTAATTTTTCATTGAAAGCAATTTTGCCTGGAATAAGCTTTTGGTTTCCTTTGTCTCCTTTAAACCAGGAGTAGAATAGGTACTATATAATCACACCTACATATGGAATTGAATTTGTGAATGGATGGGCTTGTTTTATTGCAAAAGTGGGGTCTTAGCAATGGATATGGATGAGCCTTCACTCCTGAAATGGCATACTTAATCTTTGTGAGGTTATTCTGTAAATTTAGGGTACAAATTTCTAATGAGACATTGTAGTTTAGTTATGGTATTAATTCTCAAATCGTCTCAAGTTATGCTGTAGTCAGACAGATTTCTGTAGTTCAAGTCAACCTGCAAACACCCAGAGTAAACACCAAGGCTCATATCAATAGTTTATCTTCATCCTTTAGCAGATCTCACACCATCTCATCACTGGTCCATCTGGTTGCTGATAAGGAGTCAAGCAGCAACTGTAAATAACAGATGACAAAACTAAAATGCCTGTAGTGGTCATATGCAGTCTGAGTAGTTTGTGTTCCTGTTGATTGCTATAGTTCAAGTAAGCAATATTATGCCTCCATTCAAGTAGCCACTTAATAAGAAGCAATTAAAAGTTATTTCCTACAGTGAAGGCTCCTACGTGTGGCATCCCATTCTGATGTCTTAAGTTTGTAAAACATGTAACTGGTGGGTTTGATGGATTTGTTTCTGCTCTCCGTACAGTTTCACCCAGCATTGCCAGTTAAGATCATTCTAAAATAGTCCAGTGAATCTTACACTTAGTGCTGAGTGGGAAGCACTGCACTTCTGTGCCTCAGTTTCACCATTTGGACATAAGGATTGTAACAACTCTTGTAAAATACTCTGTGATTTACTGAAGAACATTTTAAGATAAAATCTAGATACTACTATAAGAATTCATTCTCTATGTGTACATACAGACATCTGGTTTTTTGCTGTTGAACAGATTTTCAACAATACTTGAGAAAAATATCAGACTGCTTTTATGCAAAATAAAGAATCTGGGGTTTGAAATGGAGCTGTGATTGCGGTAAAACTTTTATAAGATTGCAAAGGGGGGTTAGGAGAAGGAAGTAAGATTAGTCAGCCACAGGCTCAGCTGGCCTGGATGCACCCACTCAGTGAGTAACTTGATGACAGCAAAAGCTGTCATAGGAAGATGGTCAGCAGCTGTGTCGAATTGTTCTGGGAGTATTAATTGCATAATTGCAATTATTTCATTACTTTTCTGCCTATAGTGATATTATAAAGCACTTTGTTGGTGAATAACAAACTGCTCTATAATGTAGTTGCCTAACTGTTCTCAGAACCGCTGTAATCCCAGTGATGATACGATCCTTGTCCAGCACTGGTCATGGATTTGTGAGAAGAGGATTGTGCTCTTCATCCTGGCCTTTTCATCAGTGTGGTGGGATGAGATAAGCTCAGCCAACAGCACAGGTCACTGCTGCAGGAAGGAGTAAATCTACATCTGCCACAACTCTGCTTTCTACTGCTTCTCTTGTGAGGGCTCTGATGCTTCAGTGAGCTGGTCAAAAAGGTAACTCAGCCAAAAAATTAAACCCCATACATTATAGCTCTGTATCAATGGAAAGAGGGAATCAGGAGCATAGAGCAGAGCACAAAGAAAGGGAGCAGGACCCCAGTGTTTCCCACAGTTTCTCAGAAAAGTTAAGAGGCACCAAAGCTGGGTTAGCAACTCATGGATACTACAAATGGCAGTTTCACTTCAACTTGTGTTGCTTATCTGTTGTTGTCTCTAGTGGTTGCCAGTCTCTGGTACTTATTAGGACCTCACTGTAGGCCAAATCAATTCACCAGTCCAGCAGAAGGCCAAACTGAATATCTGGTTTTCTGGTAAGTTAGTGCAGTGAATCAGCTCAGCAGTCTGACATGCCCCAGGAGTGAACGGTGAAGGAAACACTGTGTGTGAGAAAGGAGAGTAAAAGAGTGAGATGGGAAGGGGAAGTAAGAAGTTCTCTTTGCTAGATTGACTCAGCTGCCTGGTATAACTTGACCTCAAATGTCTGGTTTCTCACTATCTCTAATGCAGTGAACTGTAGGCAGTCTCCTCGCACTTTAGGAATGGGTTCCTGTCACCTTTCCTGTGCCAGGCCTACACAGCTGCCTGACTGCCTGCTGTTCACATCAGCTCACTGCTCACCCAGCAAATATTCACGCTTTTGATCAGCTCATCTTCCATGAGATCCTGATGTGAGCTGAGGGAGCAATGGTGTGTGGCAGAGGGGGGCAGGAACCATCTTTAGCAGCAATGCAAATACAAAGTGGTGTAACCCTGACATGAAACTACACCCTAAATAATCACAGTGGAGGCAAGCTTTGGTGGAGCTGGGCTGTAGGAATGAACTCTGATTTAAATGAGGACTACAGATGACACCATTCTTACTGAATGCTGCTCCTAAATTTCCTCTGGAATGCAAATATGGATGTTGCTTTACATAAGTCAATCAGCAGCAACTGTAGAGTGACAAGGTGGCTTTTCTGAAACAAACCTGCACTTTCAGGTGCTCTGAACTCAGAAGCAAAGAGAATCAGGGAGCAGCAAGAGTGGCACTGCTCCCTCAGGGTGGGTGAGCTGGGAGCTGAGGGCTCCCCGAGGCAAGCCAAACCATGACCCACCAAAGGGCACAGCCCCACTGCACCAAAGGCAGATGAGCAGAGCAGCGGGTTTACTGCAGTTGAACCTATTGATGGTCCAGGGATCATCAGGCAGAACATGGTAACAGGCCAGGTCTGAGGCTGGTCCAGGAGTTCCTGGCAGTCATGTGGGCACAGCTGAGGTGCTGCTCAGGAAGGACTGAACACCCACTCCCACCAGAGGGTGAGGGTGGAGGCCCCGATGAGGCCAGAACAGCAATTAAGGTCTATTTGTGCAACCAGTGACCTGACACAAACCTGTGGAGACAAAACAGCATCTAACAAAGCCTTTACTAAGTGCAATGCAACCATCCAGAGTCCTTTATGATATCCTTGAACTGTTTATCAGCATATATCTGACAAAATACAGGCATATTCCAGATCTCCTCACATCCTGCCTGAGGTGCAGGGTTTGTTTCAGGATATTAAGGGAGCAAACACCAATTGCCAGTGCTAAGCCAGCATCAGACAGAACTCCAGGCGGTGAGTCTAATGAAAACTTTCAACTGACTTTAAACAAAAGTATCAATCTAAGTGACTTCCAAACATACAACGTCTAAATCTTCCAGCCTAGCAAAAGAGAAATGCCATGTTGAGTCAGGGCAGCTGTCTAAATGAGGATGCATGACTTCATTACTTGCACTACTAGGTATGAAAGCAGAACTTTTTTTCTAAAAGTGTTACTAAAACAATCAAATAAACAGGCAAAAAATGGATTGCTGAAACCCTGCACATGTAGCACTTTGGAAAGCTAGTTTTTGGGATCTACTTTTTCTTCTCCCCTTTTCACCTCTCTGTCACTCCTCCCATGCCCTCCAAGAAAATGTTAAGGTGTTTATAGGTGGGTTTAATGGCATTGTCATATGTTTAAAGGTATATGTGGCTTTGAAAACATGTATGGATAAAGAATCCCTGTGCCATACTGCTCAAAATAAATAAGCTGGCAGAGAGGAATAAACACATTTTAGCAACAACACTGATCACCAGAGCAGGAGTGCTGAACTACTGTTCTACCCAGGGAAGCAGAAAGCACAAGTATGCTAGGCTGGATCCCCTGTGGTGCTTCTCCAAGGATGCCTTCCAAGACACATGCCAAATGGAGGATGTGCACACAAGGCGGTGCAGGCTGACATCCAGAACCCAGTTACTGTGGCAATAAGGACTGAGTGGAAAATCCTGAAGAACAGGGGTGGACACTGGAAGGTCATTGGGTTGGGAAAGTGCCTGGAAATGCAAGAAAGTCCAGGGAGTCTGGCTAGCTTGAGATCAACCTCCTTGGCGCATAAGTGTCTTGTTCCAGCTCTCATCCAGGGGATTAATTTGCCTCCTTTGGGAATCTGAGACTGCTGTAAGATAAGGACACTATTTTACTGCAGCTTCTCCTGAAAGATATCCCTTGGTAGAGAGTGAGTGCAAAGAAGCAACATCTAAAAACAGTATTCTGGAGTAGTCAGTTTGGATGGCTTTTCCAACACCTATATGGATACTTAGGGATCACTGCAGCAGTCCTTGTAGGAGCTAGAATGAATAAGGGGAAAAACCTAAATCTCTGTAGATATGACAACAGAAAACAACGGTTTTGTTCAATGCCATCTCCTGAGCAAGTGAACTTCAAAAGTCTCTTCCTAAGAAGAGCAAGAAAGAGAAGTGTCATGGAAACTGCAACTTCCAAGATGTGGTAGGTCACTTGTTGAGCAACAAAAACGTAGTAGCTTGCCAGATTGACTTGCTTCAAGTTCAGACTGAAGCAGGATTCCTGGTCCACAACACCTGAAAGAGGACACTGAAGGCAACACTAATAAGTTCAACATTCATTCATCTGTTTGAACCAGCCATGCTCCAATCCACTGTTGCATCTTACAGACATAGGGCAAGGTTCACAGAGCAGAAGTTCCAGCACTTTCAAGAAGCTGAGTAGCATCTTACTCACATTTGGTCTAAAAGCATCCTTTGATCCATGTTTTCTTCCACTTACAACAGTCTTCTGCAAACAGTATAACAAAATACACTAGTTTCCAATTTGGTCTTGAGGATACGGCCCAGTGAAGAGTCTTTGATGTCTAATGAAGTGTTTGAGTTGTGGAGTCTTTCTCCTAGCGGGATTACCAGTGGCATTATTTATTTCTTTTGTCTTCCTACTTTCTTAAAATTTGCAAGGAATTGCTGTTTTTCACAAAGAATTGCTTCAACTCTCCAGCTATATCTTCATCTTTGTCTGATGATGGCCATACAATGCATACAGTGGTTATTAGCATGGGACAGAAGGGTGAAGAGGGATCATTTGGTTTAGGTACAGTTTCTAGTCTTGGTTCCTCAACTGCCTATTATGTGAAATTTACACAACACGGAGAGAACAATTATAAATATAACCTAAATATTTGCATTCCTTCAACATATGTCAGTATACCTGCTAACTCAAAACGAAGGCTGCTAGTGCTATGACACTGGGTGTCATAGCAACGTGATTACAAATATTTCCAGTTATTCAGGAAGTTTCAAGATTATATGAATGTTCATTTCCTCTTTTCACCAACCTTCTTCCCTTATTCTTTTTTTGATCCTGACTCCCTAAACCAAGTTCACTGGAATCCCCTCCTCAAAAGCAGTTCATTAGGGACTGTAGTGACAGAACAAGGGGTAGCGGGTTCAAACTTAAACAGGGGAGGTTTAGATTGGATATAAGGAAGAAATTCTTTCCTGTTAGGGTGGTGAGGCACTGGAATGGGTTGCCCAAGGAAGTTGTGAGTGCTCCATCCCTGGCAGTGTTTAAGGCCAGGTTGGACGAAGCCTTGGGTGGCATGGTTTAGTGTGGGGTGTCCCTGCTTATGGCAGGGTGGTTGGAACTAGATGATCTTAAGGTCCTTTCCAACCCTAACTATTCTATGATTCTATGAAAGGGGATACTGATAGACAAATTGGAAAAAAAAAGGTAGAAAATGAAGAAAGGATTTGGGGTGCAAAGAGAGTGAGCAAGAGAGTCACCACTGTGGATCCAGCGGTGTCCAGGGGATCTCTTGTCATCGTTGGTGGTGGGAGTTCTTCAGGGTTTGCAGTCAGTATCGGAGCAGAGTGTCCCCCAAGTGGCCATCAGAGGTGGGTGTCCTCATGGAGGTGTCCTTCTGGAGTCCCCTTGGAGGTACCCCGTGGAGTGAGTCTTGTGGAGTTGCACTTATGGTGATGTCTCATGAAGGGTGTCCCTCAGGGTCCATAGTCGTCTGTGGAAAGTGTCCTCTCTGAGGTGTCCTGGATTCATCCTCATGGCAATAGCTTCCTGTTGATGTTCCTCTTGGTGATTACCCCCTTTTATAATGAGTTGGAGGGAGTACCTCTGTTCTTCATGTCACATATTACATGGTCCTGGCAGACCAGTTTCCCTGGTCTTGCAGCCAGTTCTTCAACTGCACATCTGCACACATGTGTCTGCAGCAATTCTTGGGATAATGAGTAGCAATTCCTCACACCAGTCCTTGAAATAATGGATGGAAGAGTCTTTTTTACCTCAGCTCTTTCCCACTCATCCCTCAGGCAATGAACAGTGGAAGAGTCTCAACTCCTTCCACCCATCTCTGAGACAAAAGATAGGTGGAATCCCATCTCAGCTTCTCATACCAATCTTTGAAACAGTGGGTAGTGGAGTCTGATTTCAGATCAGCCTCTCACAAAGGCACACCTCTCCTGACACATGCTTCATGTTATTGTAACCCTTGTGTGATAAATGCTTAAATTTTAGCACACAGAACCTGTTTGTGGTATCTGTCATAGGAGTGTCTCAACAATTATGTAGTCCAGATTTGCCAGTGTCAGAGAACTTTCCATTCTACTGGAGTGTACGGAAATTATGTAGATCATCTTGAAGTCCTGTTTTTAAAGTGGTAGGAAACACTTGACAGCAAATCATGTGTACACCAGGTTTCTGCTCCTGGCTGTGCTTGCTAGCTTGCTTGGTAACCTGTGGCAAATAGCTGCACCCTTCTGTGCTTTCATTTCCCATCAATGATGCACAGTGCTTGATGTTACAGTTACTGTACAGCTGTTGTAACATCCTGTAAAGCTTGTGGGACAATGATACTCTAGTTTCTATAGTACTTTTCTTCCTGCTGGAAAGCGAGGAGGTTCACTAACCAGGTATTACTGAGGTAAAGATGTTCTAAGATAACTTTGTGACAGGTTTAGCAACAATCACACTGCTCAAAGTCAGGAAACGGTACATATTGTGCCATTACAGTGCACAGGACACACCGACCAGGTCTTCATACTATCCATGCCGAGCCATGTTTCACGCTTGTTCCAAACAGGTTTCCCCTGTCTTTGTAGACAGCCGCTGCTCATCACGGACCGGGTACCTCGGAGAGGTACATAAGCAACCCCGGCAGCCTGTACCCTGTAGGAAAGGAAGAAGCGGACGACTCTCCGGGCCCTCAGGTTGGCTGCCCCAGCCCACCTCGGCTTGGAGACGTGAAGGGAGGCGGCGAGGAGCGGCACGCCTCAACCTCCCGCTGAGCTCCCTGGGCCGCACACCGGGCAGCGGGATCCCGGTGTGGCTCTTCAGTGCGAGGGGCTGCCCCACTCCCGCCTACATTGCCCGTCGTGCCGCGCCGAGGGCGGTACCACCGGAAGCTCGGCGCGGACACACTTCCGGTTGTGCGCGAGCCCGGAGCGGAGGCGAGCCCGCGAGCCTGCACCCCGACGAGACAAGATGGCCGGGCTGCCCCGCAGGATCATCAAGGTACCGCCGACCGACCCGACCCGCTGCGCTCCGCGGGGCCTCCACGGGCGGCCGCGCCGGGGCTCGCGCCACGGGCAGGGTTGGGCTGGGCCGGGCACTGCTTCCGGTGACCGGGAGCCGGGCCGGGCCGGGCCGCTCCCAGGCCTCCTCATTTCCGCGCAGGGCGGGGGCCACCCGCCGCAGCTGGAGTGGGGGCCGTGCTGGGCCGGGGTCCCTCACCGCTTTCCCTGGGGGCAACCGCGCCCAGCGGTGGGGAACGGCCGGGCTCTCCTGGCGGGCGGGAGCGGGCCCGCGCCTCTCACGGTGGCGCCCGCCCGGGCGGCGTCGGCGCCTCACGGCCTGTGTGCGGCCGTCCGGCGGGTACCCCAGCGCTCCCAACGTGTCCCGGAGCTTGGAAGGCACCGGCGCGTCCCCGGTTCTGTCCCGTTGGCTGTGCTGATTCTCGTCCCGGTCCCGCTCCCCAGTGCTCGCCGTGTCTGGGCTGGGGGAGCGAGGGGCTCGGGTACCTCCTCCCGTGAGAGGAGGGGCAGAACACAGTTAACAGCCAAACCTGGGCTGCAGCCGCGTGTCGGGGGCATCGTACCGGTCCGTCCTGGCCCAGCCTCGATATTGCTGCATGCGCTCGGAGCTGTCAGTCCGTACGGTGTTAGTGTGCTTGTGCTGGCAGTTCAGTGTCGTGCTTCGACTTTCATTCATCAAGCTTTGTGAGGGCTTCCAACTTCGGGGTACTTTCAGTTGATCCTCCGAGTACTGTTTCTGGCCAAGACTTGAATGATTTGGAGTCAGTCAGCGATACAGGTAGCTGTGTTGCAAGCTACCAAATGATAGCTTGGACTGGGATGTTTGTGCAGGGCTGCTGTCTCCCACTCGATTTGCAGTGATGTGAGTTGCAGCCTGCAAATTGGCAATCACTCCCTTTACAGAAGTGATTCCAGTCAGATTTGTTAGCTCTCACATGAAAAAACAGCACTCTTGTTACTTGTTGAGGTGAACAAATGTTGCAAATAATTTATGATGCTGTGAAGCTCTCTTGGTTGAGTGCACAGTGTTGGCAACCACTGTAAAATGCTTGAGTGTAGGATATGTTAAAAATGGTGAAAAATAAAACTGTTTTCTCTAAAATTGTTATCTAATAGGTGATAGAGGAGAAGAGGTAAAAATAAATCAGGAGTAGTGTTTATCTTGTGTGAAACAAATTAAACTATGATTCTTGCTCAGACTTGTAAGCAGTAAAAATAACAAAGACAAATCTTGTAGAATTAGTTGGACACTCATCCTGCTGATATCTCGGATGTGAGAAGGAGCACTGATTCATATACAGTGGAACTGGTATTCATTACAGAGCTGTGGTAAGAGCTCAGTCATGAGCCTGGTGCCTGTGTTAAATTTCAGTAGCTCTTGACAACTCCTCTGAATGCAACCAAGGAGAGCACCCACTTGTGAGCTGGTGCATTAATTCCCTTCTTGGTGCTTTTTGGTTTTTTATGCTTTTCTAGAAAAACAAAATGGAGCAATTCATACATGACTCATATCAAGGATGTGCAATGGGATGGAAATGTCTCCTTTCCAGAAGGAGAGGGGATGTGGAGAGACCTGGAAATTACAGATTTCCTCTAGTGGACTCCCCCTTGGAGTTTTGGGGATTATTATCTGTTACAGGGTGGTGTGTGTGGGAGGTTGTGTTTCCATGCATGCATTATAGGTCATCTGCAGCCAGTCCAGAGCTTTTAAGTCTTGGATTGAGTTACAGGACCAGTTCTTTGGTTCCTGTGCTGTGGATAGGTTAGGTTGCCATATGTGCATGTAGTCTAGGGCTTGAATCTGCCTAAACACTTAGAGCCTCAAAAATGTGCAAAGTCATATTTTGAAATATTGCAGCTGCAGAGGTGCAGACCTAGAAATAATGCTGCTTGAGTCTTCAGGAGCCTCGAGTGAGAATTGTGACCTTTTCCATCCTGCCAGTCTTGAGTTAAATTTCCTATTGCTCGTTGTCTTGGAGGGAAGGATGTGTTGCTGCTAGTGAGAATTTGAAAGATCAAGGAAGGAAATGGAAGAGAGGAAAGAGTTATGGAAAGGTGAAGTAACTCCAGTAACAAGATCTGATTTTCTTTACTCATAGTAATGATTTGATGATAAATAAATAGCTTAGGTTACAGTTAGGAAAATATCTTCTCCCTTTGGCCCACATGCACCCTTTGTGTTGCCATTTGAGGGAGAATGTTGATGACTGGTGGGGCTAGGAGCGCATATTTGGATTGTAATGCAGTCCGGAATCTAGCTAACAGCTCAAAATGCTGTTGGTGTTCCTCATCTTGACCAACTGCTGGCAGATGGCCTGGCTCTCAGGTTAACTAGCGGCCCTGTACTCTTCAGCCTGCTTCTTAGCTATGTGCAGGCTGTCATCTAGCCCAGTGGGAGAGCAGTAGCTTTCCTTGTCTCAGCAGAGAGCTCTAGATTTCCAATACTTTTCCCAAATTCAATTAAAAGGTTACAGTAGAGATGTTGCAAAGCGGTTGTTGCAGAAGGTATAGAATTACTCCTGGTTTGCTGTCCTCAGTTCACTTGGAAACACAGACTTTAAATGAGCGTGTGTCTGTGTGTGTGTGGGAATGATCTGTAAGCTGAAGAGATGACTTGCTTTAGATTTATGACTTGATGTTAGCATATCACAAATGGCAAGTAGAAAATGATGCTACAGTTTTGGGTCTTTAAAGATATAATCAGAATTGGAAAACCTTCTCTCCTGTGAACAGAGAAGAGGCATTTTTATTTGCTTCAGTAGTCCAAACCCAGGGATCACCTGCAAATCACCTTGAAAAAGAAAATCTGCTAATGTAAGATGAAATAAAAATGTGGTACAGCACATTGACATAGATGTGTTCATTTGATGCTGTAAACATTTTCCTACGATTAAAAAGTATTTCCAGTATTGAAAAATAAGCCTTTGCAATATACACAAGAAATAAGCCCAGTAGTTTTTACTTTCAAGCAGTTACTACACCAGTTCTTTCCAGTGTTGCAAAGTCATGTAGCTCCAGGAATTGAATTGCATCTGATTTTTTTTTTCTTTTTTTTCTCTTGGCTGACATTCAATCTACCTCATTGCTGTGTCAAGTGCAGTTGGTAGATCTGAATGGGACAGGCAATGCTGCCTCGTGTCATCTTCTCAAATGTGTTTTTCTTCTGCTGTTTTCACTGCTGCAGTGATCTCATCATTCATGATTTGATGTCCAGGTCTACGTGTTGGCTGTGTAGCCAGTTGTTAGTAGCACTTCTGTTACAGTCACTGCAGCTGCTATTACGAAGCAACCATCTGAAGCAGTATGTAAGACTCCTTCAATAACATTTTTTTTTCTTTATTAATGAATTTATCAATGTCAAATTACTGAGGCTTTGCTTTCTTCCCCTGCACAATAGTGTGTTGCTGGCTGAGATGTTCCTTCCTTGCTGTTTCCTGTAAGAAGCTATTTCCACAGTCCTCCTAGGGAGCTCCTGCTTGCTGTAATTTTTTTGTTGTTGTTGAGAATCTGGGTAACATTTGGACTGCTGAGTTACAAAATGCTACCTCAAAATGTAAGATTCCAGGGAGAAAAATTATGGACAGTCTCATGGTGTATGTGGTGATAGTCACTTACAGCATTCTGTATTACAGGTCAGTATAACCAGCTTTATATCTTACTTAAATTACGAATCAGGTATTTAGTCTGCAACTTCTGAAACTTTCTAGAAGTTCTTATACAGTATTACTGCAGCTGACTTGAAGATTCTGACTTTGTCTTGGAAGCTATGGACTTCCGGGGAATGGACATCTGTCTCCACATGAGTGTTAAAGTTGCCATTGCTTTTTTGATTTCTCCGCCATTTCTGGCCATTTTTTTTTTTATTTCCTAAATAAAAGATAAAATAAAAAAGAGTGAAGGTAAACTTAATACCTTTTTGTGGTATGTTATGTTTGTTTGAATGGTGGTTACGCATGGAAAATGTTACTTCTGGACAGTGCTGTTCCTTGGTATTTGTCAGAGAAGCTGTGTATTTATAATGGCTTTTTGTCCCTTGCATGCTGTTTGAGTCTTGTGGATAACTTTGAATTTGACAGATGGGTGAAAATTTAATGAATTTTCAGAGGATTTTTTTGTACTATTCTACAAAGCACCTTCCCCCTGTCTTCCCAACAATGTAGGAAGGTGGGAAGATAATACATATGCTACTTTGTGACCCTCATTGGGTCTTTTTGTGGGGCAGCTAGTACAGCATAGACTGGCTGTGGTAGTGGGAGGGGTATATAGGCAGGCGCTGGAAGCCTGAAGTTTGGTAGGACACATCCTTTGTGGGTGTGTGGGAGGGAGGCTGAGAAGAAGGCCCAGTCCCAGAGGACAAGCAAACTTCCAAGTTAGGTCAAGGTACCAGTTTTGAAAGGAAAAACATAGAGACTTGATAAAACATTTTAAAGAGGACACTGATAACTACCTTTCTACAGCCTTTTTCTTAAAGAAGTTTTTAGTAGACACTAGAGAATCAAAACTGGGGAAAAACAAGGAAATAATCCAACTAAACACAAAAGTTCCTGTTACTGGACCGTCTTCTGGTGTAATACTTGAGTAATGTTGAGGTAGTACAAATCTGTAGTACCCCAAGCTTTCTAAGACTGATGCTAACAGGTTTTTATTGCTTTGCATGCAGTTGTTTTACACTGGAACCCATGAAAATATTAACAGACAAGTATGGTATAAAATAAAAGTTTGTTTTGTGTAACAGTACAAAGCAAACCCACAGTCTTCTAGTTACATGTGAATGGCAGGTTAACAGAAGAGAGTGGCAAATTTTGCTGTAGATGGTGTGGTGGGTTGACCCTGGCAGGACACGAGGTGCTCACCAGAGCTGCTCTATCATTCTTCTCCTCAGCTGCACAGCTGCAAAAGTGGAAGAGCATACAGTGAAAAGCTCCTGGGTCAACACAAGGACACAGAGATCACTCACCTGTTACCACCATGGGTAAACCAGACTAGACTTGGGGAAATTAGTTTATTACAAATCAAATCAAGAGTAGGATAATGAGAAAATAAAAACTAAATCTTAAAACACCTTCTTCCCACCCCTCCCTTGTTCCTGGGCTCAGCTATACTCTCTTCTTTTCCCTTCCCCCTGTGCTTCATGGGGGACACTGGGAATAGGGGGTGCAGTTCATCACATGCTGTCTCTGCTGCTCCTTCTTCCTTGGAAGGACTCCACAGTCATCCCCTGCTCCAGCATGGGGGTCCTTCCATGGGAGGCAGTTCTCCAAAACTTCTCCAGCATGAGTCCTTCCCATGAGCTGCAGTTCTTCACAGACTGTTCCAGTGTGGGGTCCCTTCCATGGGATACAGTTCTTCAGGAGCAGACTGTTCCAGCCTGGGTCCCCTGTGGGGTCACCTGTCCTGCAGCAAACCTGCTCTGGTGTGTGCTCCTCTCTCCATGTGGCCACAGGTCCTGCCAGGACCCTGCACCAACATGGGCTTCCCCACAGGGTCACATCCTCCTTCGGGCATCCCCCTGCTCCCGTGTGGGGTCCTCCAGGGGCTGCAGGTGGAGATCTGCTCCACCATGGACCTCCATGTGCTGCAGGGGCACAGCCTGCCTTGCCATGGGCTCCAGGGGAATCTCTGCTCTGATGCCTGGAGCACCTTCTCTCCTTCTGCGCTGACCTTGGTGTCTGCAGAGCTGTTGCTCTCACATGTCACACTCCTCTCTTCAGCTGCTGCCACACAGTTCTACCTCCTTCTCCCTTAACTATGTTATCCCAGAGGTGCTACTGCTATCACTGATGGGCTCAGCCTTGGCCCGTTGTTGATCTTGGAGCCACTGGCATTGGCTTTGTTGGGCATGGGGAAAGCTTCTGGCAGGTTCTCACAGAAGCCACCCCTGTAGACTCCTGCTACCAAAACGTTGCCCTACAAATCCAATGCAGATGATGTTTGGAAGCTTTGTATGACTTACTGTTTGCTTTAACCAGACTTCAGTAGTTGACACTGCACTGTATGTTAGTGCAAGACTAATGCACATGTGCTCCATCAGAGTGACTACAGGAGTGGTTTACACTGTTAGCTTAGTGAATTTAGTTATGCCTCACTTCACTATAGCTGCAGATGTGCCATGAAAAACTGGATCTGTGCTAGTACATAGATAATCCTCTAGGAATTTGCATAGGATCTCAGCTTCACAGTTTTAAAATCCTGTAATCTGCTATGGAAAATTTGAGATCGAGGTCATTTTCGAGGGAGAGTGATGCTGACCTTAAAAATGCTTCTCTTCATGTTACTGTTGTTTGGCAACAGGGTTGTCTTCCAAGAGTGGGTGGATTCTGATTTTGTTTATTTATTATATATTTATTTTCTGGGAAGGTGCAGTTACCTGGAATAAATTTGTCTTTATCTTGCTCTGAGTGACTTCGCAGTGGTGATGGCAACTGGGGAGCCAGAAGTGTGTGAGGGAAGATTGTGAGAGATTCAGAGTTCACAGTAATTGCTTAGCAGAGCTGTAGTTTCAGGTTGCTGGATAGTGGTTCATAGATCGAGTGTTAGTTAATGGTTTCTAAATCTAATGTATTGCTCTTCTATTCATGCTTTTTTACAGCTGATGCCTTTGATACATTTGACACTCGGAGCATGAAATTGCTTTGTGGGGTGGATGGGGGTAGATACAGTCAGGGCCAATAATGGGGTCTGGAACCTGCAGGGTGAAGAAAGCATTAGTGCACAGAGACATTAACCCAGTAACAAGTCCAGGAAGTGGAACCATGTGGGATGCTGACATTCAGGGATTATATGGCAAGGAAGGCAAAAATTCATGTGGAGGCCAGCTACTGGAAGCCACAAGTGCAGCCTTCTATTTGTGATGTTTGACCTTTGCTGTACAGTTTAATGGGCTTTATTGGTAATTCTTTTTTTGTTGTTGTTTTCCTAAAAGGCAGGCATTCCTTTCAGAAAATTTTTCCCAATGTAGTTGTTTTAAAGTGGTATAATTTTAACCTAAACATGCTGAAATCTCTCTGACAATATACATCTGCTTAGGTAACCAATTTATTTTCAGTAATGCTGGTTATAGCCAGTTCTTTACATAACTGTAGCTAATGAATTGATAGACCCTGAAAGAATTTGTGCAAGAATGTGATGCACTGTTGTAAAATGTTTTTGAATTAAGTCTTTGTGGTTTTCTGAGGCAGCTTTATCCTTATATGTAGGAGACAGTTTTGACTGATATATTTCACTTTCTCCTACTGCCTCCCCCTCAAAAATCAAAGCAAAAACATACATGTGGCTTACTTTCTTGTGTGCAACTTATCAGTTCCTGGTGAAGGAGATCAGTGTGTTTTTTTCCCCCTTATCCCACTCTGACAGAACAGCAGAGAGTTGCCATTTGGCAAGTAATTATAACTTGTCCATGTGCCAGGATGCAGCTAAACCCTTCAGTTTCTATTTCATACCCCCAAATTAATCCAAACTATTAGCTGTAGTTGGAAGATAACAGCACCAGCAGCTGGCAAGGGTTTCCTGCAGTCAGAACAAGAATATAAAGCAAATGTATGCTGTATGTAGTCGGGATTGAAATGTTAAAGTTGGAATTGTACATCTGTGTTTTTTTGCAGGGAGCCAGCACAAGGTGGAAAAGTTACTGTCTGGTTAAGTTAGATTAACCACAGTTTCTCAAGGTGATTGGCCTGTGGTTCATGGTGAGCAGCCTTACTCTGTCAAAAGGTTTTGTGCCTCTGCGTTAAACTTACTCTGAGGGGCTGATTTGACTCAGAACTGCAGTAAAGGTTATTTCTTCAGCCAAATCAGTTCTGTGATCTTGTTTGTTATTTGACTTAGCAGACACTTGGGCTGACAGATGGAGTGCATGGGATTGTGACTGTACAAATTATTAGCACTGCTGCTGGGAAGTCAGAGCTTCCCATTCTGGCAAACCCTTGCCTTCTTTGACGAAAGGAGAGGTGGAGGTAGTTACAGATGTGAGTGAAATTAAGAAGGGCTGAGAACCAGGTTGAAGTGATGCAAGCAAAAGCATTTGGCTCAATTGTGAACTCAGTAGCTGAGGCCAATGAAGAATGAGATAAAGTACTTCCACTCTCAGTAACTAAAACTTAGTGCAAATTAGGTGTAACTTTTTTGTTGTTTTTTTAATATCTTCACTTTTTGCTGTTGGTAGTGACTTTTGATCGGCTTTAGAAGTCTTCCTGGAGGACTTGGCAGCAAATGCCTGCTCTCCTGTAGGAAGCAAATATTGAAGAGACTGATGGACAGTCAGTTAAACTGAAAGATAGCTCTTATCACATCTCCCACATAAATTGGTATGTGTGTACCCTCCAATGATAAGTGTTATCATTTCAACTATAGCAGAAAATGGAGCTAGTGCCTTTCATTTTAAACCTGTAATCTCTTTCTGAAAAACTCTAATTTCAGTATCATCCATGGAGTTTGTCTATGGCATCCTCTATAAAAGTGCTTCTGGGTACAACAGTTCAGACACATTTCAGGTTAAAAGTTACCTTGTGAATTATGCTGTAGTGGCTTGACCTTGGCCAAATGCCCATCCAGCCATGCTCTCACTCTCTGTACCTCAACCAAGCACAGGGAGAAAATAAGATGGAAAAACTCATGGTTCAAGACAAAGATAGGGCGAACACTTACCGATTACCATCATGGGCAAAACAGACTGGACATGGGGAAAATGAATTCAGTTATTGTCAAGTAAAATAGAGTTGGAGGGTGAGAAACAAACAAAACTCAAACACCTTTTCTCCGCTTTTTCAGCACTCAACTTTAGTCCGTCACTTCTGACTCTGTACTTCCTCTATCCCTGATGGTTGCAGAGGGATGGAAAATAGGGGTTTGTGGTCAGTCCATTACAGCTTCTCTCTCCTGTTCCCTCTTCCTCACTCTTTTCTCATTTTTCCATCATGGCCCCCTCCATGGGCTACAGGGAATTTTCTGTGGTGCCTGTAGCACTTACCCTCCTTCTCTGACCATGTTAGTTTTGCTCATAGTGTCCTCCCCTACACTCCCCAGTCTCTGTATGATATTTTCTATCTTCTCTTAAATTCATTTTCCTAGATGAGCCATCAGCTTGGCTGATGGGTTCAGTTGTGCTCTGTGGCAAGTCTGTTGCAGCTAGATGACAGTGGACATCAGTCAACCTTTTGGGGGTTAAAGATCAGTTAAGAGTGCCCAGCTCACTTTTCCTAAGTTGAATTGGGAATGCTGACGGTTCACTTTCTCAGGAGATTTGCAGGATGGTGATTTCTGGCAAGGGGGCAACAGTAAGCACTGGGAGGTGAGCTGTAATTCCTGTTGCAGTTTTAAGTTCATGTTAAGACAAATATACTCATCCATCATCTGTCTTCCCTGATCCATTCAGAGTAAAGGCACGTAGGGTTAGCTGAAGCTACAGGTAAAGGTGGATATTACCTGCATTCTTTCACTGTCTGGAGTAGGTTAGAGAGCGCTTGTACCTTGCCTTAGTCTGACAAAGTTGTAGGAGGGTAACCTCCATCTTATTTGGTATTGTTGAAGGTAAATAATTTGACTACTGCATAGAGAATTAAGCTAGTAAATGTGCTGCTGAAAATGGCAAGGAAAGAATCATTCCTCTGAGACGTTGCATAAAGATGTGGTACTGTGCCATTTAAAATATTTAACAGCTCTAAGGCCTGCAATATTTTCTCCTTGTGTAAGAGGCCTTCTTAATGTTTTCTGTTTTCAAGTTTCAGAATAATTTTATCACAGCTATGTTGACCTCAGAAAGTCTTACTGATATCTCTCTCTCTTTTTTTTTAAGGTACTAGCATAAAGCTGCTAGTCAAGGATGCTTTTCCGTAGTCTAAACACTATAAAAGGTTGCTAGATAACTGTTTATAACAAGTGTTGAAGAATTCTGTAGATGGATGAAGACTAATTTAGCAGTTTACCATCTGTTACTGAAATTAGCCCTGTTGGTAGTTAAGCTTCTTCCTTTGGAATGAGGCGGTAGCCTCTGAGTTTCCTTTTTAGGTTGGTTACAGAACAGTAATCTGTTATGCTAGTATCTCGCTGTGATTAACGCTTCAGGCTCCACTCTTCAAAACAGCCCTTTCACCCAAACGAGCAGTCTGTTCCCCCATTCTTCTGACAACATGTGTTTGCATCCTCCTTTCTGCTGGCACAGCTGTTTGGGTGGACATGTGGTGAACTGCATTAGTACTCTTCTCTTTTGCATGATTTTTTTTATTTTCTTCTTCCAGGTCAGCTGCATGCTGTGTTTCACCATGAGGTTGAGACACAGGTATGCAGGCAAAAGTGAAGGTGTATAATAGGCTGAAGTGGAAAGGCAGCACGGCTTTTTTCTTCCTTTCCCCAGGGGCTGTTCATTTATCAGATTAAAATGCTGAGGGTTTGTTTTAAGGTGTTTCCTGAGCCTTCTCTTCTCCAGGCTGAACAAGCCCAACTTTTTCTGGCTTTCTTCATAGGAGAGGTGCTCCAGTCCCCTGATCATCTTCACGGCCTCCTCTGGGCTCACTCCAACAGGTCCACAGCCTTCTTGTGCTGGGGACCCCATAGCTGCACGCAGTACTTCAGATGGGGCCTATGAGAGCAGAGTAGAGGGGTCAGAATTACCTCCTACGACCTGCTGGTCACACTCTTTTGGATGCAGCCCAGCATATGGATGGCTTTCTGGGCTGCCAGCGCCACTGCTGGGTCATGCTGAGCTTCTCATCACCAATCATATCACTGAAGGCTGCTGTATTTAACTTGTGGATTAAGATGCAGGGTTTTTTACTTATTGAAACTAACTGTATAGCAGTAATATTGGGTATGATAAGAAAACAGGATTTTAAGGAAATTAAGCAGGCAGACAGCTGAATTACTAAGCAGAGCAAATTTGGCTGAAGACATGGAGCTTGGATTTCTTTTTTGAGCTAGTTTGTGCTGACTTTGCAAGCAGACTTCTTTCTCAAATTCTGGTGGCCTCCATACAGTAGCCTTAAAGCTCCTGTATTTTGTAGGTGATAGATATTGATTTGTTCCTACCTTTTTTTAGCTGCATCCCTTGGAAGGCATTGTGAAATCTGTGGTGATTAACTGTTACCATAGTACAGGGAATGGGCTTGCAATTATTTTTCCAAGCAAAGAATATCCTTTCCAAAAAGCAATGAAGAAGCTTTTAAAATTGTCTAATCCCATGCAACAGTTTCTTCCCTTACTACTGGACTGATTTCTGTCAGGCAGGTGAAGCTTTAGATAGTTCAGCTGCAGTGGCTCTGCTACATAAGAAATGATGTTTGAAGGGTCTTTTTGCAAGCACTTGTATACCTGAATTTTCTAATTGTAATTATTTGCCAGTATGCCGGTGTTTGATTCTGGCTTAGTCTGTTGATAGCAAGGAAGACTTCTGAAGTATCTTTTTTCAGGCTTTCAGAAACACTGCTGCAAGACTAAAGGTGCTTAAAATAGTAGTGTTATTTCTAATGGATTCATTCTTTGTATGCTTGTTCATATCTTTGTGTGCATTAGCAATAGAGTTTTGTGCATGTCTGTATGGAAGTATCTTCTGGGTTGCTCAGTTCACTTAAAGAAGGGCTCTGTCCTGTATACAGACCAAGAGAATCCTGGTGGTTATGTCTGCTTTTCAGGAACTTCTTTTTCCCTTCCACTGAAAGCAGAATAACCAAACAAAAGCTCAAAGAATGAAACATATCCTCCTGCAAATTCTTCTCTTGTGTTTGTGTAGCTTCCCTCAGTCTTGGCAACCTGAAAAACCCTCACTCCCACTGGCTGTTCTGTTGGCCTCTTCTAAAGATCATGGTACTCTCTCTTCCTGAGCCTTCTTGTCTTCACAGGTTACTGTAAAAACAGGTTGAGGGTTTCTCCCCCACCATGGTACAATTAGTTTTCAATTTAATGTCTTCATAGAGCATAGCTATGCAGAATGTCAGCTACACCATCTGTCCCATCCATATCATCTGTCACTCTACTTCGAGCCACCTGTGTTAATAGGGAAAGCTTTGCTTTGCTTGTCAAAACACCTTCAATGCTTCTGTGTTTTTTAACCACTTAAATAAAAATAAGAAAAATAAAATTGGGGGGGGGGGCATAACCAGTTGTGAATGACAGTGTGTTGGTTTGGTTTTAAGTACTGACTGTATCTTTTGGGTTATTTTGGGTTTATTAATTTTCTTTAGTTGATGGAAATCATGGAAAAAGTGAAAGCAGGAGCAAGAAGAGATCTCAATCTAAAAACACTGCAGAGTCTGACAGATAGAATTAACTGCCTACAGCACCATGGGATGCTTCATTAAATACTTTAGAACTCAAAATATGTTCTGAAATCTCTTCTGTGAACCTTGAGTATGCTAGAGGAGAGCTAGCAAGAAACACTGTAAAGTGCTGTTCTAGAACACTTATTTGATGCAAGTTTATATTCCCATGAAGACAAAACTAACTGTTGTATTGTAAAAGTATTTACTGTGAGCAGCAGAACTTCAAAACCTGTTTTTCTGTCAAATCTGTCCTTTTTCCTTTATAGCATGTTAATATCTGGGTGTCCCAGCTCTTTTTATTGGCAGTTTTTTGGGGTTTTGTGGCAGGCAGGAATAGTACATAGGTGAAAGTGAAAGTCAGGTTCCTGATACTACCTCAGAACTGGACTTACTTGTATGTTTAAGCATTTTATGTGCTTAGACCTTAAAATGTAACTTTTTGATTAATTTTTCCCTTCCTGTTCCTTTTCCATTGTTTCCCCCCAAGTGTATTGAAGAGATTGTTATAAATATCTTCATAGTTGAAGGGCAAAAGCCTTATGTGCTGTCAGAATTTAGCAGGTGGTGTTGATATATTTAAGTACAAACATTTCACATTCTTTTAATAAATGGCATCTTTCTTGTGGGCTTTTTTTTTTTTTTTTTTTGTTTAACAAGCTTTTTAGTGTTTTAAA
>NDXB01020967.1:32426-51940 GCA_002631895.1 Agapornis roseicollis
TTTTTTTTTTTTTTTTTGTAGTCTAACAAGCTTGTCAGTGTTGTAAAAAGATGCCTTTTCTGAACCTAAGATGCTTCTCAGCTTTTGTGTAAAGCAGTAGTGATGTATGTTCGCAGGAGTCACGACCTGTCATTTTGTGTGTGTCAGAAGTTGAGTCTGATACTTGCTCTCTCGGCATGGTGACTTCATCAGAGCTTGGTGGGTATGAGAGATGAGAGTCGACCAGTTACCTCAGATTTCTTGCAAGTATTCCTCCTCATCTCTGCTTGAAACCAGCTTCAATTATGCTGATAGTGGTGGAGCTCCATGCACAGTGCAGGAAGTGAGGCATGATTGCTTAAAGTGTTCTTAATCTAATATTGATGTTCCACAGGGGACTTCTAGGAGCAGCCTCAGCACTAGTGTAGCTGTATGCAGGAGAAATGCTTTTCTTTGCTCTCCTCTTTTCTGTGGTATTTTGTAGCAAGATTACCACGTCCACATAATGTAGAGGCATAAAGGGCTGTGTGAACATGATGACATACTAGCAGTGGTATAGCCCCTTCAGTATAATGCAGTACCTCAATTAAAAGGATCGTTTTTCTCATACGTGGGTTCTCCCATTGTTTATTGGGAAGTGGTTATTAGTGTCAGAATGTGCAGCTTGCAGCCAGGCATTGCTCCGTCAGTAATGCTGGCAGGTAGAAGTGCTGATGCTGCTGCCAGACAACTGCTGATTCTAGGTTATTTTAAGCCAGGATTGGCTGCCCATTATGGTTACAGTCAGCATACTGTATGCATACTGGTATAACTAGAGGGGCAGTCTGGAGACCAGAGTTCCTGAGTGGAGGTTAGGGACTGCTGAGATCAGCCCAGCTATTAAAATGTGTTACCCTTAATATTTAAAAATAATAATGGTCTTAAATCTGAGCGGGCCCATAAAACCCCAAACCACACAAGTAGACAAATTGCGGATCTGGCAAAGTACAAGTGGTAGCAGCTGTGAAGAAGTTTAAAAATTGGATCTTTTCATGAAGTTCATTCTTTTTAAATTTGAAGTTGGCAGGATGTATGAGTCTGTCTTTGCCATAAGGCACTGTTTTGTCTGCCAAAACTGTCAAACTGCTTCAGAGGTGGAAATCCAAATTGCCACATTTACCTGTGGCAGCACCCACACTGAAAACTTGCTGGAAGAAATAGAGGATGTTTTATGCACATACAGGCATCATCTATAGTTTTACTTTCACACCACTGAAGTAAAGCTTTACGCATTCATTATAGCTGCTTTTCTAGAGAATTACTGTACAGGTAAATAGCTAGCAGAATAGAAGTTGTGAGTACATTATAAGTTTGTGTATCATTTCAAATAAGCTTGCTGAACTGAGTGTAGACAGCTCTTAAGAAGCTGGGATGGCTTTCCAGTAAGGTGTGCAAGTGGCATTGACAGCTAATGCCTGTGCAGGTAAGTGGGCAATATGTAGTCATAACAAAGAACTAGAGTAGATAAATGTGATTTCATGTTTGTGTGTGTACACAGTAATAACTTCAGTATTATGATTTGTAGGAGCTTGATTTTGAGACAAATAACTGGATTTTGGCATTAATTACTGTGACTTCACTTCTTTATTTTTTGCTAAAGCGATGTGCTACTTAACTGCATTCAGACAGCTGTATCACTTAAATGCTGTGTAAATTTATTTCTGCAGGATGTCAGTATTGTAGCACTCCTGTTATTTTTGAAGAATGTTTTAAGCCTAGTAGAGGTAATCAGTCCACTTGTTTTTGTGTTAATGCTATTTATAGACACAAAATAAATACGTGATAGAACTAGAATAATAATATACCTACCAGTTACCATTTTATGTCAATAGAGCTAGGTTAATTTTTCATTGTGAAAGCCAACACAGAGATGGTGAAAAGATGTAGTAAAAACAAGCTGAAGGAAGGGCAGGAAATGGGGCTAAAATTACCTGAGGAAATGAGGCTTCGGCAGGATTTCTTGTCCCTGCCTAATGTCCTCTTGCCCATTTTGGCCTCACATTCCTTTTTTTATAAGGAGAAGCAGAATGGTGCCTGGAATACTTGTGAAGGCTGGCAGCAGAGGAGAGGGAAGGTGCACAGGACTTGATCAGTCAGTCTGCTCAGTGCATTAGCAGGTCAGAACGTGGACAGCTCTTAACTATGGTCATAGTGTGGTGTCTGAGGCAGGGTTTGTGCTGTAGCCAAAAGAAAGGAGCACAAAGAATACAGCTGTCTGTAGGAAACCAGACTTCCCTAAGCTGGTGGCTGGCAGAGCAACTTGCCTGTCTCCTACTTCATGTTAGGGTGACTTTAAAAGTAGCTATAGGTAGGCTGAAGGTGCTCACACCGAGGCTATTTATGCATACATATGTGTAAATATATAACACATCCTTAAAAACAGCGTTAAGTGTTGCAACAGAGCAGTACTTTAAATTCCTCAAAGCCTGGACCTAATTCCATTACAAATGTTCCTCTTATTAAATTCTTGTTAGAGTAAACCTTGAACACTTTCTGTGAGTGATTAACCCCTTCTTTGACTTCTCACATAATGCGATTTTCTCTCTAAGGTAAAATGGGAAATGTTTTGGGTATTTTCATTGTGGTATATTGAAAACAAATAGCAGCTTGGCAGCAGTTTAATCAAAAGTTACGAAATTTGAGGATACTTCGTTACCTGTTAGCTTGTGCTATAGAAGCACGTGCTGTGAGGGGTCTGAAAGGAGTTGCATACCAGTTTACCACGTTCTTATCTTTCTGCAGATATTCTTTGACTTTAAGGTATCTATTTGACATTGTTTCTGTGGATGTAGGCAAATAGCTCATAATGAATACTTGTTGTTTTGCAAATAGTTTGTACAGGTTGCATTTATTTTAAATCAGTTGTATTTGTTACATTGCCTCCTCTTCTATTTCTTCTAGGAAACCCAGCGCTTGCTGGCAGAGCCAGTCCCTGGGATAAAAGCAGAGCCAGATGAAAGCAACGCACGTTATTTCCATGTGGTCATTGCAGGTCCACAGGATTCCCCCTTTGAGGGTGGGACATTTAAACTTGAACTATTCCTTCCAGAAGAATATCCAATGGCAGCTCCTAAAGTACGTTTCATGACCAAAATTTATCATCCTAATGTAGACAAGCTGGGAAGAATATGTTTAGATATTTTGAAAGGTAAGTGCTACCTTGTTTTCTTTCTTCTGATTTTATTAAGTACAGAAACCTGTAAATGGAACCTGAAAAGAGATTTCATTTGTTAAAAGAATACTTTGCTTATTCTTTAATCTGGGAGAGGAAAGCTTGCTTTTGCTGTAGGCTGTGGTGAATATGATGTTTCACACTGCTGTAAATATCTCTTCAGATAAATGGTCCCCAGCTTTGCAGATTCGTACAGTCCTGCTATCAATCCAGGCTTTGTTAAGCGCTCCCAATCCAGATGATCCACTAGCAAATGATGTAGCTGAGCAATGGAAGACCAATGAAGCCCAAGCCATAGAAACAGGTGATGTATCTTACATTTTTTTTCTGTCTAGTTTTAGGAAGGAGCTGATTACCCATTGGTTGGGGGATGTAAACCCCAACCTCTTGTTTTATGTTTGCAACTTGCAGGAATAATTACTACATACAGTCATAGTCCAGCTGTTCTGAATGTGTCTGCAGTGGTCTGTTTTCAAATCTGTGATGCCTGCTAGAAGAAAAGCTCTTGATCTGTGTCACCTTGAGTGTTCATGTTGCTAAACTTGCAGGCGTGTCTAATTTGGAGTTGTAGTAAAACAAAAATACACACTACTGCTTTTTCTCTAAAGCTTAAAGCACAGGTATCTGGTTTCAGAAAGTACATCTTTTCCATACATGCTTCTGTTGCATGCTGGTATGGACTGAAAGATTTATTACATTATGCCTTTCCACTTCTGGATCCAGTGCAGTCAGGCCACTTCTGTAATACGAGGAATTGTCAGCTGCTGGAGTTCAAAATTGCAACTAAATCTCAGAACTGATATATTTTGCATACTTGCAACAGTGGCATAAAGCTATCTTTCAAAAGAAGTATTTAAAGTTACTCTAATAGAGCCCTAAAAATATGTATTTTCTTAAATGTGTTTCCTTTTCTTTACAGCCAGAGCATGGACTAGGCTATATGCCATGAATAATATTTAAATGCGCTTTGAACATCAAGTGTGCATCACTTCTCCTGTTCTGCCAAGACCTCTTCCTTTTTTGTTTGCATTTAATGGACACAGTCTTAGAAACATTACAGAATAAAAGCCCAGACATCTTCAGTCCTTTGGTGATTAAATGCACATTAGCAAATCTGTGTCTTGTCCTGATTCACTATTGTACCGCATGAGCAGAGGCTAGAAGTTATCATCTGGATTGTTGTGAAATTGTTTGAAAGCAGTAGCACATCTCTGCTTTTAATCATTTTTCCCATCATGGTTTAAGTATAAGCACTGTGAATGAAGGTAGGCAGGGTTAGCTGCAGGGCTTTTCGTCTTAATTTTGTGGGCTCCTCCTCCCTTTTTTATGGTGATGCTAATTGCATTGGTAAAAGCAGCTAACCAGTTATACTTTAGAATATACCCTCTAGCCCAGTCTAACTTAGACACTGTAGATGGACAAGCTTCATTGTTTGAACAAAAAAAAAAATGGGAACATTAAACATCCATCACCTTCACTAATAATATTGTGATTCTGCTGTCAAGTGTAGAAAAATCCCCCCAAGAAAAAGCTTGTGACCATTTTGTATGGCTTGTCTGGAAAATCTCCTGTAAATCTTATGTTTTAGTAAAATATTTTTTGTTATTCTACTTGGCCGTTGTACAGTTTATTTTGCTGTGTTTTCATTTCTCTAATGTGACAATCCTATTTAAAAAAAGATGGAAACCAGAACTATGATTTGTCTTCACCAGTCTGACAGATTAAACAGAGAAGAGAGAATTCACAAGGTTTTTTCCTTTTTGCTTCTGTTAGCTGGCTGATTTTTATTAATTAGTTTGTGTTATGTGGCTGACCTTACCTGGCCAGTTTAATATGAAATTGAATTTGGAGTGACGTTTAGAAACAGGTCTCTGATGTAACCATTATAACCGTAATTCTAGCAGTGCGTTGATATTCATTTTCATGGAAATAACCATAATCAAGCAGGAGGTTGAGAGCAGATGACAGCACTAATTGTGAGTATCTGCATAACTTCTCTTTGCTGGTTGTCATCAGATGTTAGGCTACACAGTTTTCTAACTTCTTGAATTCTGCCCTCTATTAACATGTAATATCAGCGTGTAGAACCACATTATGGCCAGCTTGTGTAGTGACTGATGTTTGCTTAACCACTTCCAGCTAGCGCCTCATACCACTGGTTTTCTCTACAAGCCTTATTAAGCTACTTGCTTGAGCAACCAGTCTGCTTAAATAGTAGCAAAGCTTCCCTATTGGAGGGGAGGAAAGTTATGAAAAACTTCCTTCTCGTCCTTGTTTTTGGTGTATGCATCTTGTCTGAGAGTCCAGCATTTTTCTTGGCCTTCATCCATCTTCCTGCTTCCCTTAATTTCTTGTATCCGTATTCTCTTTCCTTTCCCCAAACCTTCTCCCTCACAAAAAAAGGGGGGGGAAATGCTTAAAAGCTTTTGGCAAGGCCAACCCAAAGTGTATAAATGACAGCTTGTAGTGTTTGCATAGGGAGTGTTTTGTCATGCAATTCAGGGGTATGGTTATGTAGTCTGTTGGTATTCTCCCTCTTTCACCTCTTCTTGCTCCAGTGTCATCTGAAATTTCTATAGAATGTGGTGTATTTATTGTGCTCTTCTGTAAGATGAAGAATATCTATTAAAACTACGTTTTCCAACAGACAGTGCTTTCAGTGGTTAGTAACCGGTGTTGTCCCTCAAAGTATTCTTTTTAACATGGTTGAAGCTTGGTTCAGAATTCAGCTTGATCACTAGACCGAGCTATACAAAAACTATTCTAAACCAGATAGTTTCTGTGTGGAATGTAAGATAAAGTTGCATTCAGGGTTTGTAATAAATTTATTTGTTCTTCAGAGTGGGTAAGCACTGTTAACCCTCTCCTCTTGTTACAAGTAAGCATGTATTTGGGTTTAGTGGGCATATAACCTATGTGTGCTATTAACATGGGCAGCTTTTGTGGCAGGCAGCTGAGTGAGTTGTCTATACCCTGGATTCACCTCACCTACTTCTTAATGCTTTGTTACACTACATGTACAGCTTTCCCTAGCTCTGCCTCTACTCCAGTGAGGAGCAGCACCCCCAGAGGACAGTCAGACCCACCTAAGCACCCCCTTTGAACATGGCTTTCAATAAACAGGACCTGGCCTGGAACTCAGGCAGCTGAACTTCAAATGAGGTGGGATGAATCCAGACCCAAGGTCACTCAGCAAATGGCTAGGTATTTGTGTGTTCAGGGCTTAAAACTCAGCTAGAGTTGGCAGCTAATCAGAGTCTATAATTAAAGCTAAGTTCTTAATGGGCTATAGTTAATGTATTAATGAAAAACATCCTCAGCCACTTTTTGCTAGTGACTGGATAATGTAGCTCATAGAACTGTTTGAGTACGCAGCAGCCAGTATGTGTGATTTAAAACCCCTTAGAGTATTTTCAAATGATAGCTGTAATGAAGGAAATTTTAAATGGGTTTCCTGAAAACTAAAATCTGTTGTGGGTCTCTTCAGGCATATTTGGATCCTTTTGAATTTGATTATTTATGTTAAAAAGTAGTGTGTATTTAACTTTTAAACCCAATTTAAGAGCTCTGTATAAAGTAGAGTTAGGAATTTCATTGTCTCACACTTCAAAATTCTTTGAAGGCAGTTACATCTAACCTGTGTCCTCAGTTAATTAGATGTATTTTCACAGCCATTATCTGAAACTCAGTTACTTCTGTTACATCTACCTTCACAGCTGTTTTGCAAATGCAGCCATCGTTTAGGGAGCGCTAGTTTTAGCTGGTTTTAATGCCTCTCCACTGTACAGATTTACAGTAAACTTTAAATAAATGGGTTTCCTTCAGCATTGCGAGTGCTGTGTGCCAAATGTCCTGAAATCCTGAGCAAGAGCGGTGGCACTGCATGTTATATGGTGGAGGCTGGGTAGTAGCTGTTGGGCCTGCGTTAGCACCTGGGCTCTGAAACCTCACATGCAGAACACTTCTGCAGTAGTTACAATGCTTCCCTTTTAGATGGAGAGAGGAGGATTTGGATGGCTTTAGTTTTGCATAACCGTCCTGTGGTGGTGTCCTAATGTGTAGCCATGTTCTGGCACGGAGGTGAAGTATGTTGTCACTGGGATCTGAGGGGACAGGTTGTTTGTATCTTAGATGACTTTAAACTAAACCAAGTGAAACGTCATTTCTGTAGCTTTCAAGAAAGTGTATTTCCTCACATTGAGTTATTGTGAAGCGTCTGAATGGACAAGTAACATCAGCCATTGTGACATCTCGAACTAGTAACATCAAAACCTGTGACATCTCAATTTGTGTACAGTCCTTGATGGGATTTTTTTCCTTTTCTGAGGGTTACACTTAAAGTGAAATGTCTGGTAGGTTTTGTCAATAACATGTCTTGACTGTAATGTAATATGACACTGAAATAAAAGGAAGAGTGATTATTCATTGCATAGACACTGAGCTTCATTTGACTACAGTGGGCTGCTATCAGTGTGCAGTACATTTTCCTGACAGTTCTTGGCATCTGTTAAATAAGGAAGATGAACATTGAGAACTTCTATAACTTGCTTCCCAATTGCTGTGGCTTTGCTTTTTTTGCCTCTTGGGTGGGGTGAAAAGAGCAACTTCTCTGTCCTAAAGCATCACAGGGGGCTGCTCTGCTACACAAGATCAGAAGATGCTTTTTTGCTCTTTTTTGCCTGGCTGTGTTTAAATCTGTTTGTTTTAGTACAAGTCTTTCCTGTTTAACTGCACAGCTCAGATAATTGTGCAGTCAAATTGACAGATGTATTAAGCTTTGGTAAACCATGTTATGAGAATGGCTCGATGTTAATTACATGTCTGCTATGATGGGTTTTATACTGTGTGTTGCAGCATTTCATGTCTAAGTCTGCAGGAAGATTTTAAAGCAAACACCGAATTGTTGCACTGAAGTTCATTAGAAGAGTGGTGTTAAGCAGCGTGAATGCTTTATCTGTGGTGTCTGCTTTTGTAAACGCCACTCAAGGCTTACTATAAGCAGTAAGGTGTGAGCAACTTTTCTGTTTGTCTGAAGGGCAGAAAACTAAGGATGAAAACTGCTCTGTTTTAGAGTTATGGTGGTGGAAGCTGTGAACTGAACACTACTCGCCCATTAGGAAGGGGAATTATACCCTACCTTGTTGATAGGGGTTGTCACCCTGGATCAGTCTGTCACTGGTTTGAGATCCTCCTGGAGGTAGAGAGCACTGGGGGGTGCAGCACCTGTGTTTCCTGTGTATCACACGGTGTGAGCCTTCCTAGGTAAAGAGGTGGATAGCAGTGTGCTGTGTAACAAAGATTTTTGTTCGGCCTGAAGGAGGCTCTAGGGAGCCCTTAGAGCAGCTTTCCAGTACCTAAAAGGGGGCTTATAAGAAAGCTGGAGGTGCTTCTTACAAGGGTATGTAGTGACAACACAAGGAGGAATGGCTTTAAACTGAAAGAGGGGACATTTAGATTAGACATTAGGAAGAAATACTCTACTGTGAGGCACTGGCACAGGTTGCCTAGAGAAGCTGTGGCTGCTCCATCCTGGCAGTGTTCAAAGCCAGGTTGGACAAGGCTTTGTGCAACTTGGCCTAGTGGGAGGTCTCTCTGCCTGTGGTAGGGGGTTGGAACTGGATGAGCTTTAAGGTCCCTTCCAACCCAAACCATTCTGATTATTATTAAATTGGGAAATATAAATTACTTCACATGGGCACTTGTCTCTGACAAGTGCTTGTTGCAAAATTGTGTTTCAGATGCTCAGGTGTACACTGTGCTCATCTTCAGAGCTGCTATGAAGGAGTATTTTTGGTTTCAGACCTAATCTGCACCTCCCTGCCTGTCAGGTACCCAAGCTCACAAGTCCCTGGTTTCTGTAGACACGTTTGCAAGGTCAGTTATAAACATGAAGGATTTCACATGTGGTGTTCAGTTGTTGCTTGCTGTAGCAGGTGTGCTCACCTCGGCCTGAATACCTGCTGTGCCTTCAGAAGTACTGCTGCTGTGGTTTTCCCATCAGCTCCTCACTATTGCTACAGGTAACACTGAAGGCTTAGGATGGGTACTGATAAATACATGGAGGGGTGTCTCTGGTCTTATGCCCCATGCTGAGTTACTGAAGGCAGGCTAGTAATAGTTCTTGGCATCTATTAATCTCAGGTGATAGTGATGGTGTTCTTTGGTTGCTGTGGATGTTTGCCTGCCTTGTTCAAGGACAGGTTGTGCTGGTGGTGTATCCAGAACACAAGGAAGTATTTAGGGGCATTAAGCAGGTGAGTGGCAGCAGAAAATAGCTTAGAGCAAGGGCCTTGTTATAGGCAGTGTAACAGGTGCCAGGCCACAGGTAAGCCACCACCAGGGGAAGTAGATAAAGGAATGGTCTTTGGCCAGTAGCAGATACTGCTGTGTGTGTTGTTTCACACTGTCCATTGGAATTAGTGGGAACAAATGAGGGAAAGCTGTTGGAAACCAGCATGCCACGCAGCTGAATGCCAGCAGGCTCAGTTAGTGGTCTCTAGCTTTCCTCAATAGGCTCTTTGAACAGCATTTCCTGCCGATTCAGGGACAGAAAATGATGAGCATTGTTATGGGTGGTGTGTTGCCCACTGCACTCCGATCACCATAAGCCGGGACACACCTGCAGTGGCTGAGTGAAGAGGCAGTGCCATTCCTTAAGAGCATTGCCTTCCCACTGTGCACACAGAGTGTGTAGCTTCATTGCTTGGGTGGAGCGTGCAGTACCTAGCTCAATGCCACAGGAGTCCTGAGGCCAGAACAGTGTTGAAAGCAAGAGGGTAAGCTTAAAATTAAAAAACAGAAGCATTCAACTTTAAGAAGCTTCAAGCTTTGTTAAGTCTTCTGACTCTTGGAAAAAAGTTGATCATGTCTTTCCATCTGCCTGTTGTGGTTTAGACGCACACTCAACCCCTGCTTGTGTGCTTCAGCTTCATCTAATGCATGGCACATTGTCTGATTGAGAGGTGCCAGACACAACAGCAAAACTCTTTAAATGGGGAGGAGGAGGTGTGGTAACTGTCCACTTGTCAGAACTTGTTCTGGGAGGGGGAACAGTAACTGCCTACTGTCAAAGTAATGCGGAAAGGACCAGGTTCAAACAGCAAGGCACAAGGAGGTGGGTCTGCAGCAGCACTCTCCCAAGCTGGAATGAACATTGGAAGCCTAAGTGTTGTAAGAGGAGCTCTGATACAAAGTTCAAGGAAGAGAAATCTGTTCCTGTAACGGTGCCATGAAACAATGGCTTAAACTGTTCTGAGCCGCAAATGGTGACAGAGGGAGCACTTGAGGCAAATAATGTCCTGTTGGTACCAGTTCCTCCCGGCACTGCTGGAAATGAGGCACCAGCTGGATGGACCTTGGGTCTGATCTGAGGCAGCTGCTCTCACTGCTGCTGTGCAGAGATTAAATACATCTCTGTACTGCGACTGACAGGCACGAAGGTAACAAAGCAGTCAGAAACCTCAGTGGTATGGGCAGCAGTTATATGAGAGCAGCTTTTCAGAGGGCTCTTCCATAGCACTGGATAAAGCTAAGGTGCAAAGGTGAGGAGGCAAGCAGTAGGAAACATCAGACAAAACTAAGTGTATTTTTGGTGGGATTGAAGGTTCTGGCACCAATGCTTCTTTTGCAGTGTTTGCAATGGAATGACCACATAATCCACAGGACTAATTTAGATTTTATTCTGGTATTTCTCAAATATAAAAAGTCAAAATTCTTACATCAATCTTTAAAGAAAATCCATGCAAGCAGGTCAAAATGTTTACAACTCAGTCGGCGCCCCCCTCCCCCCACCCTTTCCCTTCCCTCCTCACTTCACAAACCCTGTTGGTAAGTAAAACAAGTGTTGTCCTCAGGGGGGTTTCACAGCACACTGTTAACAGACCAATGCTAGGCTAAGTCAGGGGTGCAGTAAGCACCAAAATAAGATTTTGCACTTTAACAGCCTCTTTGCAATACCTCAGCATCTCCTGCGCTGGTTAAAGCCGCCGCCATTTCACTCCATTCTGGCTCCACACAATGTTAAATGTTAAGGCTCTTTCTGTTTGATACCACCATAATCTAACTCCTGATAGTCTCAAAACATCACAGCCAGGAAAAGCAGCAGGACAGACCAGGCTTCTTGAGAACTGCAGTTCATGACCCATCTCTTCCCTCTCTCTTGGGGAGAACCAAATCTGGACACACTGTACAAGATTTCTGTCATGAGAAAAGTTCCAAATCTGTTCTGTATGAAATAGGTTTGGCCCATCTGAATAGAGATGCACGTAACCCCAACATGCTGCTACATTTAAATTGGTAGGCAGCAGAAATAGATAACTTCAGACTTCCTCTGCTGATTCTCATACAGACCCTTTTGGTTGAAGTTCAGTGTCAAGATTCCATTAGGGCTGAAGCTGTACCACTGCCTGGTTACTACAGTTGTTCCCTGTAGCATGCCTGAAGTGTTTTCAATTTACCTTTTCAATTCATATAATGTTTCTCTTTGAAAGGGAATAGAAGTCAAACTAAGCAATAGAGCTTCATTCTGAAGGTTGCATAGAGACTGAAGAGATTTATACAACAAATGCTGTTAAGAAAGATGTCTGGCACTATTGAACAGCTCAAATGTGTGTGACCAAAAAATAACCAAAATATTTATAGGCAATCAGCTCAGTTTGTTAGCAACAGCAATACTGTACATTTTTACATTATTATCAAATACATAATTCAAGAGTTACAAAATAAGATCATGCATTACCACTAAATCTCATACAAGCTTGGATTGGTTTCATTCCAAGAATCTGAAACGGAGACAGAAGCATTTTATGTGAACTCAAACTCTGGATTCTTGTTTTAGCTTTCACAGGTTCTATATAATCTTGTTACAAGAAAGCCTGTACAAGTTTGCTCAATTTAAAGTGTTAAAATGACTACTGAACAAAAAAGTGAGCAAAGTGATCAAAAAAGGGAGCCAAATTATTCACTCTTTCAAAGGCAGCTTCAGAGCAAGCAGTACCCTTGCACACTGGGGGCATGACTTTAACAACAATTAGGTGTTCTTCAGTATGCTCAACTCCACCTTCTCTTCCACCTGGCAAAACAGTGCTTTTGAGCAACCATTTCCTTTAAAGGAGTGAGCTGAGCACACGGTGCCCCAGTCTGGATGCGTACGGTACACACGTGCTTGTGTGCACTACTGAAACGTCAATGCTCCTTCCCCAGCCCCACCTCATACCCAAGAGGATGGATAAGCTGTTGGCAACACTTCAAAACCCTTAGGCGCACCTGAAGAGAGCGGTGTGTTCTCCTCAATGCTAAACGTGACCTGGAATTGGAGCTAAGGGATGGAAAGCTGCACACTATGTGACATTTCAGAAGGCTTCACCTTTGCGGCTCATGCCTCTTGTCAGTAGTATTTATGCCTCTTCAAAGAGAGCACCGTTAAGAGATCAGAGCATCTGTCTCCCTGGTTTCACTGCATTTACATATGGCACAAAATTGGTTTTCTAAGGAGTAACTTGTGGCAACAACATTTTTTTTTTCCTAAAAAAGTGTAACAGCACAAAAAAATTCATAGCAGCATTTTACACAATTTGTGTTAAAAAAGTAGAAGTTAACCATTTGTGTATTGAGTAACAAAAGGTTTAAATTACATTTATTTTCCATTTTACACTCACTATTTACGAGCTGGACTATTTACAAAGGTTCAAATGTTCTGTAAGAGTATGAGCTTTACTCAGAATAAACTTCACATGTGAGGTAATGGTCTACCTCAACCTCTGTTTTGGCTGGCTGTAGAGGAGGTACGGTCAGGTTTAGATCTAGAAAAAGTCAGAATTAGGATGTTCATATGAATTAGATCGTGTTCTTGTAGAAGAAACCACACACACATATACACAGAGTAATCCTATGGTAAAAACATTAAGACCAACAGTGGATTTACTTTTCATCTTTTTGGCTGAAAAAGAGGAGGAAAATAAGTTATCAGCTGTACCTCATTTAGTCTAACTGACTTTTCTATCAAGAGGCCAGCTTTTAATTCAAGACACTCAAGTGGTGTTAACCACTAAAACTTCAAAGACTTAAAAATTAACTCAAAATAGGGGTTTTCAGCTATTTTCCAATTAAGACAGAGGAATATTATTTCTGCTTGGGCAAGCCACCTCCACACATGCTCGCTAACAGACATTAACCTTACCTCTGTAACATAAGGGTGCCCGACCCCTTGGGCAAGTCTTACTTTCTCCTGATCATTTTTAAATGGCAACCAACTGCATGAATACCATATAAGATGCTTCTCATTAAAGATTAGGAGGGTTTTGGAACCTGCAGGGTAATTATACCATGAACAAAATGTGTATCACAATGCTAGAAGGGAAAAAATGGGGAAGAAGGATCTACAATGATTCTCATTTAAGTCTTCTGACAGGTCATCAGCTGGCCAAGTGATGAAACAGAAGTGCAGTGGATAGTTCTGGTAATTGCAAGACAAAGTTACTGTTCTTGCTCTGGTTACACACTACATGAAGATTGCATAGGACAAGACAACCTTTTCGATAACTGAGGCAAGCAGTGCTTAGTGTCGGTATCTGCTCTCAGCAGGCTTAACATGATTTAGTGCTTTATTGTCTCACTTACACATCTCTGCCTCTAACACACCCATTTCCACAAATACTGCCACCTTAAGATCTTAGTGCTTCAGCCAAGGATCCCAAATCAGAGTTTAGTAGAAGTCTTATTTGCTCTAACTTTTTGTAAGCAAGTACTCTTGCTTAGAACTACTAAAACTGAGAAGTCTTAAATAAGCTGAACACCACTGAGATGCACATTTTATTTTAGAAGATATGGACACTTGTATACCCAAGTTTCTTTAAAAAGAAAAGAAAAAATGGCCTATTAAGGCATCTTAAAAGAAAAAATATCCTTGTATGGCTTTGGTTTGCTGAGATACTCTTTACATTGTTAAAAAGGAAAACCATGTTCAAATAAATTTGTCATTATGACACATTCACATATTTCACTTAGAATTGACAGTTATACAGATGCCTACATATGATCACAGAAGTCTCCCCTTGTGATGACATGAATAAAAAGGTAATCCAAATGTTTATCTCACAGTAGAGGGCAACCCAGAAGTCTGTGCAGAAGTGACGTATAAGGAGTTATTATCTGGAAGAGGGGGAACCACAGAGTTTCCGTTAGTGGGTGAACAGCTCAGTTTCAGTTTTTCCAAGTACTCTGCATGAACAGGCTTGTGACACTGGAGGACCTTGATGGCATCTTCTACTTTAAACCATTCTCTTTTCCTTCCTGAATGAGTATAATCCACAAAGAAAAACGGTTACAAATCGTAACAGTACCATTTGTTGCTATCTGATTATTCACTTTCTCTCATTTATCCTACTTCAGAAGTTCAAGTTGTCAGGCAAAAGATAAGCGTGAAAAGACCTTCAAGGAACACAATCAATTCACTCGAGGGTACTGAAATGCAGTTAATATTAAAGCCTTTCAGATAACTTTTGAAGCAGTTACTGGGCAGAAGCTCATATGACTGCTCATATGCTCCAAAAGCTACATTTTCTACAGAAAATGATGTTATTATTTACATGACTTATTACTGCTCTCCCACACTGCCATGCTGAGCAGAAAACCAATCTGAAGAATGAACATGCATGCATGAAGTTACAGAAGAATTGCTTGATCTGATATAAAAAGCAGTGTTCTATAATGAAAACATATCCATGTGTGGAGTTACTCAGGTTCACCATATGTTTTAAAAGCAACATAGCTTATACTAGACATGTTTAGGTAAGTTGTATGACTGTCTTACTAGAAATAAGCCTTAAGACCATCTTTGTTATACAAGTCAGTTCTGTAAAATAAGAGGCCTCCGAAAACACTTAGGCAAGGTAAAGGATGATATTGTTGAAAATGGGATTAACTATTTTTCATTTGATTTTACAGTGCTTACAGGTACTGTGCTTGATATTACGACACCTATAGACCACTTGTTTAAGACCAAGGTATGTGGGCCCCATCAGGGCCATTCATCCACTGCCAGTGGCAACTCCCCAGAAGGAAGCCAGCAGTAGCAGGAACAGAACTGGCCTCACAGGCCCATTACAGTACCATGTACAAAACCCCCTTAAAACAATTCCATTCCTGCCAGTACTGATCCTTTTAAATAATGGACTGATCATTAGTGTTGCTGGATAGGAAAACTGACATGCAAATAAGAGGGTGCATTCTCAGAGCTTGATAGTATTGTAACCAGACCATTCTCTCTCCACCTGAAAGTGGGCAGTCCTGAAGCTACCCTTAGTTCCATGCCAGTCACTGACAGACCAATGGTGCTAGGCTTATGAATGTGAACACCTCCTGAAAAGGCCAAAGCATAGCTAGTCAAGGTAGCATGTAACTTTTTGATACCAGTTCTTGGTTAACTAAAACTTCAGCTGGACCAATACACTGAATGAACTAAGCTCCTAGGATCTTTACCTTCATCATGGAGGAGCTATATATCACAAAAGATGTTAATCTAACTAAACTGCGTGACAGTGGTATCTGTATGACATACACATATTAGATACATGTATATACATATATATAGAAGAACAGATACCTCAAGGTCAGCACTATCACCACTAAAAAATTAGGCTACAGTGACAGTAAGTGCGAGTGATCTCCCCCTCTGCCCCAACGACTCAGGGGGAAAAAGAACCTCACCAAAAATTCCCAAAGATTTTTCTTTCATTTTTCCAAAGACATTTTAAAAACCACTGTGGAGCATCAGGCAGCAAAATATTCTACTTTACAAGGAAAAAATAATTAGTATATTATTTGGCCTTAAAAAAATAATTAAGAGCTGTATCAGCAACTACTAATGAAGTTTATTGCATCATGATACTTAGAATACCCTAATTAATGTAAGGGTAGCACTATGTTGGAAACAACCCTAGCTCTTTGTGTACAGAAGTGTGGAAGAACACCATCACAATTTTCAGTTTATAGGGCAGAATTAGTATTCTCCCAGAATGATATGAATTGCTTCAGAAAATGAAAAATGAAGGCTGCTTAATACATTTGAAGCGTATCACATGAGGACAGAGAATGCGTTTACCTATATTAACTGAATCCTCCCAGTCTTCCAGTATTTCCGTCACCGTAAGAACATACACGTATGTCCTGTGCTTCCGATCCTGGTTCTGCTTGAATGTTAAAAGTAGATGTTTTAATTCTCAGTAAAAAAAGTAACTTTCAGACTTACCATAACTGTAAGATCAGCACTGACTCACCTCTGAAGGATACTTGCCAGTGAAACCTGATTCTTATTTTCTCTGGAGAACATATGCACTGGGTAGGCCCAGAAGGATGGGAAACCCCAAGTTTTATCTGAAACAACTATTTTATTTTACTAATCTAACCACCACCCAGAAACCAACAAACCTAAACCAGCCCAAGCAAATTTGAAGATCGTAAAGTTGTGACCAAACTATGTTCTTGGTCATCCAGTTTAATATTAGCTGTTATCCATTAGTACTGCCCATTACTTATCTTTTAGGTATGTTGCATGTTACTCACAGTTTTTTTGCTAAAATAGTTTCCACAACTCATGTTCCTAAATGACAGGTTATGAAAAAACCTCTGCAGGATGGAACTGCTGCATCATGTGGCTAGATCATCTACACAGTGCAGGCTATAAAGTTTCATTCAGCAAGCGAGGCAAACTGAATAGCCTATGTTTGCAATCATGACAAACGCACAAATCATTACCATCTGTTCACTTGTCAGATTTGCCACGTTTGCAGCACTAACCAACTATTACAGAAAGCACACTGTTTCCAACAAGGCAAGTCAAATAAAGAGCCTGACAGAGGTAGCCTGCTCAGGGCAGGGTCACCGTGCCACAGCCAGCCCACCCGAGGTCTGCACAGACATTACTCCCTGCTTGCTCCAAGGCGGGCTAGCAGTGCACTGTGAAAGGTGCAACCCGACCAACCAAACCACACTGCTCCTTGAAAAGGGCTGAGCTCCTAGAAAAACCAGGATCATCTACGATTACAACTATATTAAGAACCAAGAGATGTTATGCCCTAGCTCCCCTTACAAATGGTTTTACCCTTGTGCCAATAACCATCCCTACTTAACTCTGTTTCACTACACTTAATATAGTTTTAAGCTGTTGCTCTTTACTAGCAAATAAAGAAATACTCCAAGACAGTTCTTTGTCAGTGTCAGTATTAAATGGAGTAAATACATCTATAACATGTATCCTTTCTGGCTGTATTTCTGGAATATGAGGACTCAACAGCAATGTAATTTCCATCTTTCTCTTAGTTCCATCCCCAGGTTGCAATATGTGGCCCCTTCAATGATACTATTAACTGCTTGTGGGGCTGTGTTGTGAAACTGAAGTAGGGCCTTGATTTAAGTTAGAAGTAACCTAGAAAACTGCCACTTAGATTTTTCTCTCCTCTGGTCTAGACAGCAGTAGATGGCTTCAGAAGAACATACAGCTTAATTATCAAAGCATTGTCATCCCTTGCACCCTGTTTTAAGGTAACAAGATGATCATTTTGATCTGAGCTAGGAAATACAGAATACTTCTGTAGAATAACCAGCAGAGTTAACACAGACACATTTTAATGTATAGGACTATCCAGATGAACTATAAACCCAAAACACATCAGAAAAAGGGCAAGTACTACTAACTACAAACATGGCCCCCATACTTCACAATGGGACCACCTTTAGCATTGTATTGAATAGTCATACATGACTAAGTCATTTTTCACATAGGAAATCCCTATTGGGAATACACTGCCTCTGAAAGTTGGTTTTATAATTGAACTGCCAAGATTCATAGCTAACTGCTGGACTAAGGGACTTTCACCCATCATACAGCACAACACAATTGATCTGAAGACTCATACCTACATTTCTATCATCTGCTCCTGTCTAGAACCTGAGCAGAAGGTGGCAACACCAACACTGAAAGAGAAGTGTATCTAACACACATCCTCATACTGTCAGTAGTTCAGCATCTGGTGTTTACACTTCAGAATACAAGCTTTGAAGCACATACCATTGCTAAAGGTCAGCTTTATGTTATCCAAAGACTTAGCTTTTTTAGTGAATCAAAGCCATAATGGAATACTTCATACACAGCATAATGACTCCATCAATTTAGGCATGTGAAAGCTGACAAGTAACTTCAGCAAAATCTAATCAGAGAGGAAAAGCCAAAACAGTGCCCCCAAAACGCACGTGTGCTATTTCAGACATCCCACACCTTTTAACGTTGGTTTCATTTTTCTAAGCTTCTAGAAGTTGTTTCAGTGCTAATTCAATCTTTCCTGGGAAGTTCAAAGTACTCTGAAATCTTCCTACTCAAAACTTTGCACATCACATAACAGGTACAGGAAATCACCTGTCTGATGTAGCATTTCCAGCAGCATGGCAAAACTGTAAGCAGATAATACTTAAGAACCCAAGTCTGATGTTGTAGTTTATCAAAGCTCACGAAAAACACCCTCCAAACAAACCACAGAAGCATTGTTTTTAATAGATAAAAGAAATAGCTCACCTCAAATATCCCAAGCAGCCTGCCCAGCTTTCCCTTTACTCCAGCCTACAAAACAAAAAAAGGTGTTAACATGTACTTTTCATTTCAAAATCTAAAATATCAGTTCCAGCCTCCTACATCAGCATACTCCTCCTTGTTAGGGTTATTTAACCTCAGTTTTAATTAGGCAGTGTGCATTGCTTCTGGAGTTGTGTGCTTTAGAGTACTTAAAGAGTATTAGAGCACAAAAACTTGTCCTAATGAATGGATCAAAGAATACATAAATCTTTAAAGTTTTCCATCCAGACCAAAATACTGTTTCACTTACCATGTTCTTTGTGTACTATATTTTATTCAAGAGATAAATAACACCCAATACTGAAACAATCCAGGGAAGTAGATAGGACAAGACAGAATTTAAAGTAGTACAATAACAAATCCTGAGAAGGAACCATTAAAACCCCATTGCTATTTTACACAGAAACTTAAGTCCAGTCTCCAAGAGACAGTAACAAATTAAACTGTAGGTTACTGGGTGGATCTCACAGCATAATGATTTCATGTACCCTAGTTTTCATACAATAGTGGAGCTTTTGGTATGTAGGCTTAAACCCTCATTTTCATCCCTGATTCCCTACCAACAGTTGAATTATTTTTCTAGTTAGTAACATTACAAAAAGCTCTAAATTCAGAGTTTTACACCAACTTTTTAAAACAACCCTTATGTGTATCAGCCTGTGCTTAGTGATTTTTATCAGCACAGTAAAGGTAGTTGGATAC
>NDXB01020967.1:52094-74509 GCA_002631895.1 Agapornis roseicollis
CCCCCCCCCCCCCCTCCGCTCCCCAAAATAATATTTAATGCCTGTTCCAACAGAATCAGTTTTGGGTCATCCATTTATTCTAAACAAAGCCTGGTCCATCCATATGCTTGAAACCTAAAAGCATACGTAGTCTACTGGTAAAGAAGGCCATATTTAGATTTTATTTGTCCTGCTGTATAATCCCTATTTAAAATAGGGCTTAGCACCAAGATGACATTTTCTGCCATTAAGTATTTGTTCCCATCATTAACCAAAGAAGGTTACTGATGTTTTTATACACAGGACCATATGGATCAATTACATTTTAATGAATAACTCTGACAGACAACTGGGCAAGCTTTAGCAATAACTCTAATCAAAGATCTTACCAGTGAACACTTTCTGTGTCTTTCTAAAGAAAGCAGATGGCTGGGGCTATTTATTAAGCAGTTTTGATGAAGGAAGTATGATCACAACCTGTGCAACTCAACAAGCATTTTGCTTATCCAGAACAAGAGCTAGACCTGAAGTTACTGCAACACTACACACAATAGCCTTCTGGTTGTTTGCTGTGACGGCAAAGATACCTGTCAGAGCTAATGAAGTTGAAACGCATAACTGGATGGGCTGGACAAGTGATTAGGCAGTGCATTAATTATGAAAGAGGCAGATCCTTATTTTGGTCTGAAAAGGTCAGCTATGCCGTAACAGGCACTCAATAAATATGTGGCTTTTAGCATGACAGAGCCCATTACAGGTTCTGTAGGTTTCTCAAACCTTAAGAAAAGCTTCTCCAAGTACCAAGGAATCGCTCTAAAGCAAACTATGCTACACCAGAGGGAGAGAAAAGACTTACTTCCCCCCACTCAAAAAACTTCCAAGATTTTGTAACTCTAAGCAGTCCTAGACAATGCCTTACTTGCATTACAAAGAAATCTTAAAGGCAGGCCTACGGGCAACAGGACAGGTGAAGGACAAAATCTCACCATCAATAGATGCAGGAGAGCTTGTCTGAACCACTAAGTGGGAGTCTGACATTCAACTTACACCCAACATATGGCACAAACACCACAGCCAGGTATGTTTACTAATACTCAGTAGCTTTCATAGAGAAGGTTTTCTTAACTTGCTGGTACTCCACAGTTACAATGCATGATGTTGCTCTAAGTGGAATTTACTTAAAAGCATCTCTATTCTCTCTCCAAGCAAACCAGTGGCTTAAACAAATACTCTTAGCTGAGTAATTCCAAATCAAACAGTTAGAAGCACTCCATTACATTAAGTATAAAAATCCCCCATGCTTATAATGAAGCTTTTATGCACCAGATGTTGCTATGTAAATGTGATTACTGTCTTTGATAACTTGTTACTCTCTAGGCAAAGATATGCGCTTCCAAAATGTAGCATCATTCCTGCAGAGTAGCATCTTTTGAAAACCACTATACCCCAAAAGCACAAAACAGGGGTAATTAGTGTCATGAATTTCCTTTGGAAGCTGTCCTCATAGTTTAAAAAGTATCATCAACTTGACAGTGATTTTTTTTAAAGTGCTTTTGCTTAACAAAAATATTTCCCCCGAGTTCTTTATCGTCCTTTAAAATGCATCAAAATTAAGTGCTAGAGGACCAAGAAATGATTTGTCTTTTTCCCTAGAAGGTCACCTAGAAAGTTCCTCCTTTCCCAGTTGTAAGCTTCTATATACATTCAATACACTGACGACTTCGTCTCTAACAGCTTTCTCCCTTTGGCCTTTACATATCCGTGGCTGTTAAAATGCAATTCTTTAAACAGAATCGTATAGGCTACCACAAGTGTGTAAGTCTAAACTGTGGGAGAAAAGCCTGAAAAATCCCAGGAATTTGACATACAAGCTGTTGAATTAAGTGCTATACCTCCCAGAATGATTACCTACGGAAATCTATGTAGATAAGGTCTCAATCTTAATTTACACATATATTTCAGTATTAGTCTAAATCCAGCCAAAAGAGGGAAAACTGTCCACTTCATCCCATTCTGCCGTGGAGGTCATTCACTGTTGGCAGCTCTAGGCGTACTGCAGTCTCAGATGTGCAGTCACACTTGCCTTTTGCTTCCTGTAGATGGAGCAAGAGTCATGCTGCAGTTTAATTCTTAGCCTAATAGCCTACTAGGGCAGAAAGTTGCTTAAAATCTGAGTTTTTTGTTATTTTTAACTGTGGAATCTGTTGGATAGTACTTTAATGGCTATGCTTCTGAAGGCAAAAGGCAAGGCTATTCCTGCCCTTTCTTTCAAACTCTTCTATACCCCAAAGGGTTTCACTGTACCTGCAGCAATCTTTCAGCTGAAAACGTGTTTACTTTCTGAAGTATCTACCTAGTCCTAGTCTGTAACACCCTAACATTTTTCAAACACTAGACGCATACTGGAGTAGATTCCTCTATTTCCTGTGGGAGGTCTTGGACAGTATTACTGCCATTTCCACTGTTGTGGGTTACCCTTCAGGATCAGCCTCTTCTTCTCAGAAGCTGTATTTATGCAGGTCTGGGAGGAATTGCACATTTTTTGGTAGGCATTTCAGTACATGAGCAAGTTCAAAGCAAGAGTCTCAGGTTTTTTGTGAGATGGAGAAAGGAAAGGGAGCAGGAAGGTGCTCCTTCCGTTTAAGAGGCTGGACATGGTCAGCTTGCCACCCTTATTATTTGTATCATATTTCTCTTTGAACATCACATGTACAAACAACTTTTATTTCCATCCTTCACACTATGCAATTAAAGACTAAGCTCCAAATTCATTAACATTTAGATGAGGTTTAATACCTTTCTAGGATTGCTTTACACTGTAACTTCATTTTGGAATTCTACTTTCAGGTTCATAAAAACATATTGTACCTGAGGAGCTTGACAGGTTATCTGAATTGCTATAGCCTATGAAATGGCAGACGTGTTTACATAAAACATACTAAACATTTAGTAGAGGCTAAAACCTAAATCACTAGCATGAGCAAAACTAAAAATTGTATCGTGGTGTCACACAGGCAAACTATGGAACAACCGCAGTGCACATGAATGTCACTACAAAGATGTCTGGGTTTTAAAACAAAGACTTAAATACACTACTGTTGTTGGGAAAACGAGAGATATTTAGAGCCAGAGCTGTTAGCACGCCTACCATTAAGAAATGCCATTTTAACTCCCACTATCAATTCTTCCATTTTAATAGGCTAATATAAACCAATACTTAGTTTGTACATGACCCAGTACTGAGGAAACACAGTTCAAACCAGTGCCACAGTGTGCCTCCTTTGAAGTTTATTCATTCACAAAACTCTTAACAGTTCACTGTACTGTAACCAGCTTGCCAGGTGACATTGACCTTAGTTTAAAAATAGAAAGGACGTCCATCTCTAGAAAGGTTACTATGAATTTCCATGACTCAAATCAAACCCCTGAATACTGCTCTGGCTTTTCTTTCAAAGTGGTGCTTTGCAATCTTGTGGCAGCACACAAGATTCAGCCTATAACTTAGGCTCCTTGTTTTACTTTAAAGCATAAGCTCTTAACACTTATCAGCTACACAAGTTATCAAACCCTAGAAACTCTGAAGCTGTAGAACAAGTGCCCCCAAATGACTTCTCCTTATTAAAGCCCCTAGCCTTCAACAACTCTTCATGTATTTGCAAGCACAGCTCAGAACTGAACATGGCTGGCAGCTTGTGCCTTACTCCAGAACATCCTAAAAAACATACCCCAAAAAGCATAGCCTACTGTAGTGTAAGTGAATAAAAACTGGTTTATCTTCTGAGCAAAACACCCCTGTGCTAGCACCACTCAAGAACTCTGTTTGCTGGGTTCTCTTCTACCTTTAGAAGCAGTTTCTCTTGTGATATCCAAGCACTGATGATGTTGGCACTTTGAGTCATTTACAACATGCAGCCTCTTACTGAAATCCTGATGACAACACATATTCTAAGCAGCTACAGACCAGCTTAACAAAGAACACACTCAAAGGTATTAAAAGCATTTGCCTAAACCATGTGTATGTATGTAACCAATTTTAAGATTAATTTTGTGCTTTGTATGAGTGAAGGAGGCTGGCCTGTGTTTTCAGGACTCAAAACAGCCTAGGGTTGCTGAATAACACAGTTCTTGACCAGAACCACCATGATGTGTGAGAAAATCTTGCTCTGCCCTGAGATAAAAAGTGAGGGCAAGAACAAAACTGAGCCATGGAAGAACTGCTTCACATCATCACAGCAGGTACTCACTTCTATTTTGCTTTTTCTGATTAGCCTGCTGATGTGAAAGCGCACCCAAAGGGAAAAAGATCATTCAGAAGTAACCAACATTTTGGCATGTGTATGAATGAGAGAAGCTCACAGCATCTGGGCAGTGTGTGCACTCCAATTGGGCCTTTACATTAACTGAGAAATTTGCACTAAGTTTATACTGCATGATGTATCATCCAGTAATATTCTGTACCAATTCCTTAGCTTAACCTTCTCCAGCACTCATGACCCATGCAGCACTGCAGAAATCTGCAAGCAGAGCTACAGGAAAGCCAGGACTTGGCAGTGTTCCTCAGAATATTCCTAGGGAATAACCATGTGAAGTAGAAAACTAGTTATCAGCCCCCAGATCGCAACTCTCACTGGTATACTATTTTGCTATGAAATCAGGCAGTGCTTTGTGTGCAGCACTACATTCCCTGCAAGCTGACAAGCTAGACCACTCGGGCAACATCCAATAGTCAAACACCCAGCAGCTTTTATGACATACTAACTGCAGGAAGCTCTCTTTGAGATCATCATTCCTCACCATGAAAGAAAAAAAAAAAACCCCAAACGTATGACTACAGTTCAGTCAGCTCTAGTTTGACACGGAGATGAGATTTTACAATCCCTCACCTTGGACTATGCCTTAGGTCAGATCAACAACTAAAACTATCAGTGTTCACAAGAACACTGAGCCAATGACTGTGCTTTTTAATCCCACCCATCAACAAGTGACAATGGGAAATACCAGGACCTTCCTCAGAGGCACTACCACCTAGAAGCCTAAACCTTTGCTGACTCATTCCTAGAAACCTGTACCTTTGCTCCTTAAGACTACCTTGTGGCTGGCTGCCTCCTTTACTTTTACAAATACACAAGCACTTATTTGAGTATGTCTTGCACAGCTTGAAATTGGCTCCTCCAGCAAAACTGGATGGTCAGAAAGTCTGGAATAACTTTGTATCAGTATGGCTTATTTATACTTAAACCTTGCTGGGTGAAGGCTGCCAAGAGCACTGAATACTGAACTAATCTGCTTCCTGTGTAAGAGGGGAGGAGGGTTACAAACACAGCTCACAGAAGATCTCATTTTGACACCAAATAGCAGGCAGCATTTGGTACAAGTTGATCTATATCAAGTTCCAAGCCTCTATAACCCAGCAGAACCAGTCTTAAGGCTAAGCAAGCTAAACTAGTAGATAGCACAGCTAACAAAACAAAACACATTATACAATATTAACATGTTTTCTGAATAGCAGTGGTCAAATTGGGACAAGGAAACTGTTTAAGACTAGCAGAAATCCTGTAGTTCACTCACTTGCTGGGATGCATCCACATTCTTCAAAACCTTATACCTTCTATTTAAGAAGTAGGCTATAAAGCATTAAGAGTTAATCAGCAGTTGCTTATGCACTGCATAATTTCTAGCTACATCAAGTGACTGAGTTCTCTTGAAGGTTTGTTTGGCTTACAGTCCCGGCTGTTAGATGCTGAAGTAACATTTAACAGTTTGCCCAGGAAAAATAAATAGCAAGCTAAATCCCAAATTTCTGAATTTGAAATTTAAGTGCTATACTAGAGTGTGAAACTGCACTAACTCATTAAGACTTAAAGCTCTGTTTTGCCTACAGGTAGGGGCAGAGATACCAAAGGCAGACTATACCTATGGTGCTTTCTTGATAGATAAACAGCCTTAAATACACTTAAGAAGGAATTTTTATTGTTGAGTTCTCAACTGCTCAGATAGATCAGCTTCAAATCCATTTAGTTTGGAATCTTCTCAAAGGTCTGTTTATTTCTCTTTCTTATGTAGCTACACATTAATGGTTAGTTCACCTTCAGTCTGTTCCAGAAGAGCTGCGAGTCAAACTTTTTCTGCACAAACACAGAAATGCTACACTACTATAATATGTCATTTGGCATGAAGTCACAGTTCCACTTCCAGTAAGTGTTTATAAAGGCAGATAGAAATTTAGCTATGAAATGAAAGCATGCTCGGAAGCAAGCTAAGTAGTTCACCTCACCACATTATACCCCAATTCTAACACACACTGCAGCTCTTTGAATTTCAAAACCATAGAAGTCTCAGTCAAATCCTGGACAAAGGAGGAAGAATTCCCTCTTTTATCTTGGTTCGTTCCCCTATGAAGATGGTAGCAGCAACAAGAAGCTGGATTTCAGTTTTATTGTTACCTCTTCATACACCTCTCTGACAGCTGCTCCCCCTGGTTCTTCTTCTGGTTCCATTCCTCCACCTGGTACAATCCACTGATCTGGGTATCGGCTACTGCTTACCAACAGCACCTATAAATAATAGCAAATGACTGTTAAATATAGCTCACAAGTCAGGAATACTGGTACTATTTTTCAAGCAATGCACTTATTCACCTAGCCAGATGGATTATAGACTAGAAATCAGACAAAACAGGCAACCAGCAGTTGCAAGAAGTGGAAAAAGTGAAATTATTAAACCCCAGTCTTTCTAATGCAATTAAGTCAAGATGATGTCATTGTACTCTCCTTACACAAACACTTTCATCAGATGCTTAGACACTGCGAAAAACACACATTACAATACACTCGGGAATGAAGATGTACAACAGAAACCTAATAGCATTATTCTCCATTACTGAGTAAGTCTTAGGGTCACAAACTGTGAAGCATGAAAATTCAGACATTTTTATCACACAGAAGTTAAACAAGCTTCTTTTCAGTTACTGAAGTTTTATCTTAGTATGGTACACTTGAAGTACTGCATAACTACATTATAAGGAGAGTACTTAATTGGCCCTTGTGCAATTTGCTTTCTTCTAACATTCCTGTAAGAGGAAAAGCCACCACACACTGAATTTTAAATTATTTCTAAATTTAGTAACTTTCTTCTCCAAGACACTTTAATTTCACTTAATTTGACTCTGTAATCTGGACAGATCATTGATATACACCAATTTAAAACCCACTGCCTATAGGGCCGGTTCCTCATAATATTCAGAACTGAGAAGATTTTAGCCTCCCGTCCAAAAAGCTAGGATACCTCATATTTGGAGTAATCTGTAGAAGCTGACAAAAACTAGACCTTGATCCAGGACTACATGGAAATAAACAGCTTAACTTGTATCAGAGTGCCATCCTGGTAAGTGAGACATAATCATCTGTGTAGTAACATGCTTCATATTCTAGGCAATACTTACATAAGCCCTACTCTGAAGTCAAATGACAACTGTGGGGAGCAAAGGCTAGGGTCAGTGCTCAAATCTTTAATAGCAGTTAAAGACAAGCAACAAGAACCTCAGTCTAAAGGTTAAAGTACTGACTGGTGTCAAATGGCTGAAGTGACAGGCTAGTCTTCACCAAACTTGAAGGTCTTTAAACTCATCCTCTGTTGGATTAAGCAGGAAAACAATTTCCTGATGAGAGCAACAGAGACATGCTTATCACTTATACAACGTCCCTTTGGCATTCACAGAAATGCAGTGTTAAGTTCACCTACAGGAACTGGGAGTGTTAATCAAGATGACTGCATGCTTTTGTGAATGCAACAATGAGTGTGCATACTGAGGTGCAGCTAGCAGAACCTTATCTGACAGATGTCTTCTTTATTTGTTGTTTATTTTATTTGCAGTAAAGATTAATGTTACTGCCCACTGTAAGAGAGTAACACTATTAGGATTAGCATTCTCCACTCTATTCTTTTCCCCCAGAAATAAGAACAATTTCCCCCACAAATAAGGAACGCAGCAGAGCCCCCATTTAGCACAGAATAGTTTTTAGCCTCTGATTTAAATGTTCACATTTCCAGTCAACATAAATACTTTTGTCAGTTATCTAAAAAACCTTGAATAAGTCAGTTAAGGCAGCAAGGTTAGACACAAATGCATCTCAACTTGATCTTTACAGCCAAAGGTTTTAGTTTCCTAGGATCCTTTGACATTAACAGAAGACTAATGCGTTCCCAGAAGGTACGCAGCTTTACTAGATGTAAAAAAAGTTTTTTAAACATAGGTGGATCTATATCACTACAAAGAACCACCACCTCAGCAGTACTTAAACAGCAGTTGTAAAACTCAAGGTAAGAATTCACTTGTGGGATCCCAGACATAAGCATTACACATTATTTTCTGCTGATGAAACTAACACTCACTGCAGTCATGTGGAAGCTAGCAACAATGATGAACAAAAGGATGATTATACCCCATGAAATCATTCCCAGCTTAGCAGAATGGTTTTAATCAGTATTCATTGTTTAGTTAAGGCTAAACATAAAATTCTTAATTACTACTAAGGGATAAATCAGGTTGCTGGTTCTGGCCACGTACCGTAAAGCCAGGAACTTTTTATGCCTTCCTATATATATATATATATATATATATATAAAATATATATATAGTATAGACTACTATTAACCTGATCAATACTCTATTGAGTTGGGTTTATATATCTGTTAACTTTAAATTACCCTTTTAAGAAGCAGAAACAATACACATTAAAATAGATCAGCTCTGGTAGATGAGCTTTACATAAGATAAACTTCCAAGCATTACAGCTTGGAGGCTCATTTTGGCAGCTACCCAAGTCTCCACTAACCCTGGAACTGAAGCATTTTCTTAAGCATCTTTCCCTCTATGCTTTATTCTCCTGTAACCCCACTGCTTTTACACACTGAATCCAAGGGACCACACTAAGGTATATCCCCAAGACTTTCAGGTGCACAATTTCTTCCACCCAGTAACATTAAGATTTGAAGCCACAAGGGCATGAGGCATCCATCACCAGGTGTGCTAGCAAAAAACGTACTCAGTGGTAACCAGTTTCTGTAAGAGCCAAGAACCAATAGCTAGCAGTTAGAAGACTCTGTGGTACAGCTGAAAAGCATTCCACACAGATTATTTCAGGAAGCAGTCTTGCACTAAATATTTTTTGGCTTTGTTGTGTTGTTCTTTATTCCATGTAGTGGATGTAATTTTCAGGTGTTCCCATCTCTAAGCGGTGAGAAAATACATCTCACATTACCTGAATGACTAGGCTGTAAATCTAAAGGTCACTTAAAAATGAGGACACCAAAAAGCTGTGGGTAGTTGACAGTGCATTCATATGCCAAAGAGGTGCAAGATCAATAGCAAAAAGCCAGCAGTTCACCTTCTCTTAATACAAGATAATCAAACCAGGAGAAGAGAGATCTAGGTTGCCTGGACACTCAATCTTTCCTGAGGATCTTCATGTTCACACAAATTAAGTACTCTACTGAAAAGCAAGGCTGCAAATTCCCATACACCTACATATTTTCTGGCCTATGCACACCAAATTTTACATCATAACCTCATTAGGCTCAGAACAATGGAAGTACTTCCCATGCAGAGAAATCTGTGTCTTTATCTTTGAATGCAGAGAAAGGAATGAGATTTGTGGTGCATTACTTGCTCATGATCATGTCTCTGAAAATGCCTTCCTCTTGATGACTCCTATTCAAAAGACTTCCAAAGTACACAGTAATGGCATCAAATCTGCTTGTCTAGTTATATTGTGAAGTTCATCTTACTTCAAAGACCAAGGTAAAGCTATTATTTCAGTAATACTGCCAACCGAGGAAGCAAAGCTGCAGAATTCAGCTAAGAGAAGAAAAATTCTTCCACTAAGTCTTACTAGCCAACTTTTTACCTTGTTTTCAATTCCCAGAATAGCAATGACCTTTTGAGTGCAGTGAGGAAGAGAAGCTGTTAGCCAGCCTACTTGTAATAAGCACCTATCGATATGCTTAACCAAGACGTGGTTAACCAAGAACCCAAAGGTAATTACAGAGAACATAGCACACACCATGGGACTTGCTCACTATAAATGCCAAGCCCAAAGACAAACTGGACATTTCTAGAGAAAGATGCCAATGTTTTGGCTTGTTTAGTGTTCTCAAGTCAGAAGAAACTTGTGAAACAGTTAGCAGCTATATATTCCAGCAGACTAAAATGGCAACAGCTCAGGGTAATATAAATTATAACCACAAGTTATTCCTCTCTGTATTATTCTTTTCTCCCCATATCAAGCACTCAAAAGGTAGAAAATAGCTTAAGGTTATACAAAAATATCATTGTTTCCTATCTCCCTTAATTGTAGGGCATTGCAGCTCACCAAAATAACTGTATTAAAACCCAAGTTATGTTGAAAAGAAAAACCAAGGTTAAGGTTGAACCTTGCTAAACAGAACAAATGCCCACAGCTGGATTCTTTTGATTTCAGAGCAGTCATCCACAATTTTAATGACACAACAGCAGCAGAAGCCACTATAACCACCTGCAACGTGAGTCTTTTTCTATAGCAGATATATAACTTGCAAGGAAAAACTAATTTACAGTTGGAAAGATACCATTCCAATTCCACAAAAATTTGTCATTAGACATCTTTAAGCTCTACCCTTCCAGCCTAATCACATTTATCCCTCTCTTCCTCACTGCACACCCCATTTTCTTCTGTCATCATTCCCCCTAATCCCCTAGCTATGTCCAATTTACTGTTTCAATTATCTGATGGAGATAGCCAAGTTTGCCTTTTTTTTTAATACAGTGAAAGTGGCAGTTAAAAGGAACAACTTTCAAGAGGAAGAGAATCAACCTCTCACTTCCAAAAGACCACAGAGCATGTGTGGCTCCATTGCCAAGAACACTGTATTGCTCAGGTGTACAACTAAACACCGCACAGAGAAGAAAAAGAGGAGGCAGGTACATGGCAGATTGGATTTAGCTCCCAAGCTCTATGAGCCACTTCAGATGTACTAGTCTGAGTTATAGGAAAGATCGTAAAGGCAGTAAAAGGCACCTCTCAGGTACAAAGCAGTCTCGAAATGCTGTTCTAACAGATGTACTGAATGTTGTCATAGGCATCAGAAACATGAAGGAAAAAATCCAACCCTACTTAGGAAAGAAATAAAAAAAGCCAACCAAAATCCAGGATCCATGTTGATGGAAGTTAATATAGTATCACCTAGCACAGTCAGTATGGAAATTTCAGCCTAAATAGTTGTTCTGCCAAAGCTACAAGCACCTGAAAGGATCATAAAGTTGGTTTAATCCAAACACAGCTGAAACAGTCAGTCAAGCCCCATGTTTTGTTGAAAAATGGCCATAAGCAGATGCTCAGGGAAGACAACAAGTCTTGTTCTCCTCTCAGGAGCTTCCTTAAAAGTACTGGGAAACAACTCTGAATGCTACAATGGAGATTTACTGAGAAGCAAAGAAAAAGCACCTCTTACAAACCCTGGATTGTATTTGTAGGATTCACCATATGAATTCCTTGGCAAAATCACACATCTCCAATTTGAGAGCACATGTTAGCCTGCTACTGTAGTGAAGAGATTTCCTTTATCAAACACTTCCTGCTATTTCATGAATCAGTCTCTCATTTCAGTAGTTCTGAAACAGCTTCTCAGTTCCCCTATAGGTTACTGGGGTATCCTTGTCCTACAATGTCATTGTCTCTCTTTTCAACTCCAGAAAGCTGAAGAATGCAACAGAGCTTTACAACTCACAATGCCAGCCAGGTAGCATTCAGTAAGAAACTTACTTCTGCCTTCCTGAAAATATTCTTGAGCGATTGCTGACAGTTCTCATTCTTTACTGCAACCACTTTCAAAATGACTTAAACCTGGGGATGCAATGGGCATAGAGTTATTGCGCAGTAGTAAAGAACCTCGGGGTCAGATTTGACAGCATTTTAGAGCTAATTAAAGTCAAGGCTGCAACATCTTTACTTTCTCCCTTACACTGGCACAATGAGTTCAGGAAGCTAATCCAGCTGAAAATTAGCTTGTACCATTAAAGCCTAGTTTCCAGCCTGCACATGCTCAACAATGATCAGTACAGAGCCTTACAAGAATCATCACCATACAAACTGATGCAGAAAGGCATGACTGCAGCTACCCAATTTCAGATCAGCCTAGACCAATTCAAGAGCCTCTAAGAAAGTACTGTCACAGACAATAGAGTGAAAAGGAGTTCCCAGCTATGAGGGAGGTTAAAAGAAGATTTAGCCTCAATGAACAGGAACTGGCAGAGCAGCAGAAAACCAGCATAGCTAGCAGTACGTTAATCCTAACGCATATTAACTTGAGCACAGCATCTTGAAGCCAACCCAAAACACTTGGTTCTACATAATATACTGCAGAGTCTGAAATATTCTCCCAGCTTTAAATAAAGACCACTTTCTAAAGCAGCAGCATAATGCTTGGACATCAAATCAGTATGACTTTATCAGCATCTGAAGATGGATGATAAATATATACATACATTTTGATAATTCAAAATGAGATCTGGAAACTACTTTTCCTTTGAGATCCTCCAATTTTAAGGCAATATATCGATAGAGAGAAAAACATCAGCCTTTTCAGAAGAAGTTGTACTTTAACTTGCAATTAGAATTTTATCTTTATATAGATTTTATTTCACCTGAAATTCACATGTTTGGCTAACATGTTATAGTGATGCAGAATCCAAGTACCTTCCTCTGGCTATTTAAAGCCCTTTGTTTTGTACTTCAACTAAAGTGCTCATATTGGGAACAGACAGCACTGTACTAACTATGGCACATCAGTCAGATCACATTCCCTCATCTCAGCAAGTACTCAAGTCACCTGTAACATCAGATCTCCCCCTAAGCTTTAGTACAATTTGGACAATCAGATGTGACAGGTCTCATGGTGCAGTGAAGGGTATGGACCTTCCACCCAGCCATATGGCAAAAGCACATTCCTGGCTGCAAAATATCCTGCAAACAAACAAGAAACCCCCTGCCCAGTGTCTATAAAGGAAGTTTTACTTCTGCTGGATCAGCTCCCCAGTCCACTTCACAGTACATTCTTCTTCCCTTACGCTTGCCAATACAGACCAAGAAAGAAAACAGAAGGCAGTAGAATACCTAAAATTCACACTGTTGCCCATGTCTTTTAACTTTAAACCATGGCCTAATCTTGAGCAGGAGAACTGGGCTTTACCAGTTACTTGGCAACATAATTTGTTTGACTAAGGGATCAACTTCCAAGCACTTGTCAGAAACAAGCGTGCCAAGTCTTCAAGAACCTTTCAGCTGCAGGTAAAGACATGACATGGTTATTCCTTGACAAGCATCAATTACCCATTAGCCTTTTTTTGCCTTTGAGATACTTGGAAAAACAAACAAAGAAACATAACTTTCAAGACAAAATTTGTTTTAAAATATTTATGTTTATAGGACTGATTCCACTGAAGTACTTAAGCACCAAGTCAGTTTTTTAAGTGTTCTACAAACAATATTGGAAAAGCTATACAACAACCTGTTTTCTGGGAACTCACATACCTGCAAACGATGTTTTAGAAAATGGGGCTTCAAATCCTAGCTAGACATATCTGCATATAGGTGTACGTATTTCTGAAAAAGCCTGTTACTCTGCTATTGTACAGAAACTGGTGACTTGGACATTTTGAGCATCACAGAGTTAACTGAGGCAATTCAAACAGAAACTTAACCACCCATTCAAATCCTTAAAGAAAACCTAAGATGGTGCGAGTAAGCTATAAAGGGTATTCTCTCAAGTAACTAAACACTTACAAATATTGCTAGTTCAAAAAGACTGCACCTCTAAACAGGGCAAAACACAGTATGTTTTGTTGCAGAACACCTTGTCCTGATGTTAGACAGGTAGAGCCATGTTTCCTTCTCCCCTCAGCCCAATTTAGGTAACTATCTACTCCATTAAACACATTTGTATGACATAGACAAGGAATACCATAGGTACCGGAAAACAGTAATCAAGACTTCACAACATAAACCAGCTCATGGTTGACTGATTTCAGATACTGAAAAGGCATGAGTGTAGACTGAAGCTTCCTGGTGCGGTGGACAGCTGAATTCCTATGGCTTTGCTGAACTTGCAGGCTTCTACTGCTGCCAAGCAGCAGCAGTTTGTCAAAAAAGATCCCGACATGAAAGCAAGATGCATATTGCATATGTCTGCAGAAAGCTGTTATCCCTACTTCCATAGATAAACAAGGCACTTGTTTTATAGGTTTGTTACCTCATATAAATCCTACCACAGCAACCTAATAGTCAATTATACTCAGTATGTTTAGCAGGGCAGGAACATGAGACAGAACAATTCAAAAACACAGTGCACCAAAAGTCTGTATTGTAACATGTATTCTCTGGTATTTTAAAATATGCCTATATTCTATTAGGCAATCACAGAGCAAGCTGAATAACCTAAATCAGCCCATATATAGCTTTGGAGAACCTGCTAGCCTTAAATATGGTGCCATGGTTACACTCCAAATTATATCTGAAAGCACACATTATCTGTGCTTATACCTGAGACCTTACACGGAAGGAGAGAGAAACCAAATGGCAAATTCTGAGTCAAGTATGGAAGATCTTTCATCACTACACAAGTTTATTTACAATTCCTAGAATGCCCCATTTTGCCAGGGTAGCCAGGGGACACTTCTGGGCCCTGGTTTTATCTTGTATATATCAGGTTACATTACAACAGGTCTTTCTGGTTTTCAAATGATTTGGATCAATACAAATAGGAATAACATTATTTTTACTGCACTATCCTTCCTAAACCCACTGCTAACATAAAGCAACAGCCCTACAAAACTGAAAAACCCTACAAGTTTTTTTAAACAATGAAAGCAACCACCAGAAAAAGGTGGTTCTTAAAAAAGTGTTTCTTAAATCTTGATATTCTACAGCCCAAGCAATAAAATTCTCTAAACCAGACTGAAAAGGAAATACAATACAAGGCACCTACCATTTTTAACTCAAAGTTACGAGACAGCAATTCTCATGTAAGTGTATGCCCTGTTACAGGAAAAAAGCATCAGGCCACATTTCTCAGACGCGTGTGGCAGTACAGCTACCCTCGCTACTGTCTCAATAGTAACAAAAAACCCCATCTATTTTCAACTCTTGTACGAGGCTTGTTGTGTAACAACAAAAATGACAAAATTAAAAACCTAAAAGCTTCAAGACTTCTTTTTGTGTATGAAACTATTTTGTTATATCTGCCAGTAGCAACTGTTGGCTGAACACTAAAGTAGGGCTTTCAATACTATATTCAACTGCATAAAGCAGTGTTACAGATGCCAAAATCATTAGAACACACTCTAGCGTGTTTTATATTCAAGGTATATAAAAATAACTGCTCATTTACTGGTACAGTATGTAGTTGATGGAAGAAAAATTAAACTGGCTTTTAAAATTGTTTTAGTTACCCAAATGAATACAAATATGTTTATTACTATTTGCTTTTCCTGCTTTAAAGGCCTGCCTCATTTTGTGCTTTGAGAGGCAGGAGCTTCCTTGCCTAACCTCTGCGCAGACCCTAGGACAGCCGCATTTTATGTAAAACCAATTTTTGCAGAATGCACAAGCAATTCCAACCCACGGAAGCAGTCGTTCCTCACAGACTGACAGAGGTCCTCCTGTAGGCTTATCCTAAAGCTTCCATCCATATCTAGCTGCTCAAGAGAGACTTGTATGTCCTCATATACAAGTCTGCCAGCCCATCCCAGGCTGCTGAACACCACCAGCTTTTGCACATACCTAACAGTTTCCTGCTTGTTCAAAGAAACAGCCTGCAGCCCCCTCACATTTCATGCCACATAGCCTTGTTTCATTTTCATGGGATTTTTCCTGCTTCATTTCTAAAGTTGTTTTTTTTTTTTTTCCAAACAGACAGTGCCTGCAATTACTGCTTCATTTTCATTAAGAATAGAAAGAGCCAGCACTTAAGCTCTTACCCAGCCATCTTGCTCTCTCTTCAACCCAAAGGACAACACACAGAGACCAAAACAAGCAACACTTTGATGATAATAGTCTTAAAAGAGATCTTCTGAAACACTAGAAAAAACAAACCCCAAATTCCAAAGCTATTGGCCACCCTACTTGTCTATTTGGGCTTCCCCCAAGACTTTTTATTATGTTTAAATTATACAATATTACAGCAGGAAGGCTACTAATTCTAGACCAAAAATTGCTACACAGCACTAAATCGGCATATGTTGAGTAACCTGAAGATAAAGAAAAAGGAAGAGAGGATTTCTGCTGTGGTGCATCTGGTCAATCATCAGTCATCTCACAAATAGATGCTTTCATCTGCAACACCAGCTCTCAAGACAAAGCAGAAGCTTTTGACAGGTTGCAAGACTGCAGGCAAGCCCAGTTTCCAGACTGTAACACCCAAGAGAACTGACTCAACAATTTTAAGTCTGGCAGCAAGACTGCTGGTAAGTGTAATTGGACAGGGTGCAATAGCTGCAGGGCAGGAGCTCAAAGGCTGTATTTCAAACTGTCTGCAGGGCCCACCAGACTGAATTTTGCCTTGCAGTATTCTAGAGCCCACCTGTGCTTCAAATTAAGAAAAAGAAGTGAACAGAAAACAAATGGAAATACAATATGGTTTTACCAAAACCATCCTTTGTTACTACAGTCTTTTTCATGTTGCTTCACAGTCCATAAAATTCAGCTGTAACACTTGCTTCAACAAGGCCATAAAGGTAGAGCAAGAAGTACAACAGAGATAGGAAACAAACTAAGAAGCCATAACATACAGATTTCGCTAGATAATGATTAGCAATAGAGATATTAAAAGTTTCAGTGACTGGCATGATTTTCATTGGTTGCAAGCACAAAAAGCTGTAACTGAGATTTGTAAGCCTCCAAATTGAGATGCAGTGTCTGTATGCCATGGTATTAACGGGAAATTTCATACTGAAGTTGCAGAACAAGGATCACAGTTGCTTAAGATGAACATATTGCAAATCTAATGCCCAGGACACTAGTCCTGGTACAAATTCAAAGCTCACAAGGTGGGAACAAGTAGATACTTAAATACCACCACTAATCACAAGATGACTACACTATAGCTTTACACTCATGATAAAGACATGTCCTATCAAAATGTTTTCTTCTAGTACAGCTGGAGAAGTATTAGTAACCTTTTAAACACCACAGTGAGATTTCATCTACAGCAACCACAACTTCTGCCCACATTAAAAAAATATGGCTGTCAAACTGAAGGAAATGAAAGAGCTGCCATGACATTAAGACAAAACTGTTTTTTTGAGATAAGGCTTTAAAACTTCAAGTCCATCAAAAAAATGCTAAGAAAGGAATGACAACCACAGATGAAATTGCTAGATGTCAGCGAAGTGCAAAGAAGGAGGAAAAAAAAAACTCAAGCACAAACACAACCAGATATGGACTGGCCTTTCTGAAAGTCAGAATGAAGTAGGAAGACAGGTTAATCCTAAGATTTGTATCAGAAGATTGCTGCAGATACTCATTCCTCCAGATAGAAACTAATCAGCTTCAGCTGAAAAGCAGAACATGATCTGTTGAGAGTCTTAAAGACAGTGTCTCCAAATAATAAAAAGTTAGCTTCTACAGGAGCTCCCCTTCCCCTCTTGTTCCAATCACTCAGATACTCCCTTTGTGCTCCTCCATAGCAGACAATTCCCTGCAGTTAAAAGATCCCTGGAGATGTAGGTCAGCTGAAAATCAATGGTACAATCTCTAGAGAATTGGAAAGGAAACACTGAAGACATTCACATGGAATCTGAAGTAGACCAACACAGAAACTTATTAAGACAACAGGTTTCAAGACCAGAAACAAGCATCATCCAGCCAATTCAGGGAATGTGGCTGGTACTACAAGTTAATCACAAACAGTAGTCAGGCATCAAGCTTCTAATGAATAGACTCTGCATTGATATAGATGGAGCTAGCGCTTGGGAAACAGCTCAGCAAGCTCAGGATATTGCCACTCCTTTTCTGGAAACAGCTTATCAGAAAACAATTTGACCTGCTTCCTCACCTTCATCTATGTCCGAAATCTGACTTGGTGTTATCAGATTCATTTCATCCTCAAGTGTGCCTACTTGCACAATGCCAAAGCCCAGCCTGATGCTAGCCATATAGGTACTCCTGCCACAACACCACGAAGTGCTCCATAGCAACAGGGTTAAAACTTAAACGGGGAAAGTTTAGATTGGATATAAGGAAGAAGCTCTTTACTGTGAGGGTGGTGAGGCACTGGAATGGGTTGCCAGGAAAGCTGTGAATGCTCCATCTCTGGCAGCGTTTAAGGCCAGGTTGGACAGAGCCATGGGTGACATGGTTTAGTGTGAGGTGTCCCTGCCCATGGCACGGGGGTTGGAATCAGATGATCTTAAGGTCCTTTCCAACCCGAACTGTTCTATGATTCTATAACAAGTGTCAACATCCACTGTTCTTACTCAGCTCAGCAAAGATACTACCACCATCCCCAGCCTCAGCTGGTGCTCCTGCACACAAATGATTTTTTGAAGCAGCCAGTGGTCTCACTGGGATGCAAGACTGGAAGAGAATAGAAGAAATCACAGCAAGAAAGGGAGAATAAAGGAAAATTACTGACAGCAGAGATCCCAGCCATGAACATCCAACCATGGTTTGGTGCAAGAAAGCCAGAAAAGCATCTCAGGTGTTTGAATTTGAAACTGGAATAGCATCCAAAAATATCTACTTAAGACACATACATAGAGAAGCACACTGAAGTATCAGATGTGTTGCTGAAACCAAAGAAAAGCTAGACCAATAGCAAAAACTAGCAAGATTCCTGCAGGGCACTCCTCTTTATAATATTAGGAAAAGAGGATCAGTGTGGTTCCAAGGTTGTATTTATACCACAAAGGGAATGGCATATACCAGAACACCATACAACATTCTTGGCTAAACCTAAGGGCCCATGTTTTGGCACAAGGCCTCTCTCTGCTGCGTTATGTTGCTTAGCAGATGTTTAACCAAGAAGTTTGCCACATTGGCAGTTCAGGTATAGACACTGTGTGTTTGCTGGAAGAAGCTAAAGGGTGTGTGCTTGTGTGTGTAACTCAAACCTTAACCATTTTAGTTACTTTATAGCTATTAAACAACAAAATGAAAACGGAAAGCAGCGTGTTTCCAGCCTAGGATAGTCTGTAAACGCATTGTGCAATGAAGACATCAGCAAAGTTTCCAGAAAATGGCCAGTGCAATTGACCTTGGCTAGGAACACCGGACAACTTCGTTGCCACCTCCGATTCTGCTGCAACATAAAACCCTGGCTGAGCGCTAGCCTCTACAACCAAAACCGCAACGCCAACTCCCGCCCCTGAATAAAGTATTTTCAAGCACCATTCCACTATCTTGGTTGGAAAATGAGATGTTCTAAACGCAAGGATTTTCTTAATCCACACTAAGGTACGGCGGCGGATTCGCCCTCGCTGCGCCATTACATGGGAATCTATGTTGTGCCCGTTACGGGCACACAAAGGATAGCGCAGGAGTCGCAGTCGGTGTCCGGTCCCGCCCCGGGCGCTGGTGCCACCTTCCCGCCCCTCAGCCCGAGGGGCGCCGCCCGAAGCGCACAAAGGAGGGCGCCGCGCACGTGGGCCCGCGCTCGCCGCGCCGCACCGCACCGCTCAAGATGGTGGGCGAGGAACGAGCTGCGGAGCCGCCGCGCCCCGCCCCGCCCCACGGCCGGCTTCGCACAGTCCGGCCCGGTACGGCTCAAACCGGCATGAGCGCCGCACCCCCCGGCCCGACGAGCAGGGGTCCCGCGCAGCCACTCTACACGCCGGCTCAGGCGAGGGCTGTAGCGCGACTGTGTGCTGTGGGGTGTCCCACGGGAAGAGCCCGCGCCCCCCAGCCAGACAAAGGGAGGCAGCACTGGCGGGGGATGGTGGAGTGGGAACCCCGCTCGACCCGAGCCAGTCCCGGCGCCCCCACGTGCGCGGCGGGCTCACCTCGTCCTCCCGCTCGCTGCGGAAGCACAGACACGCCGCCCGCTTCTTGTAGCCCTCCCGGTCGTACGTCCGCGTCTGGTTCGGCTTAAATTTCATCATAGAGGCGGTGACACGCCGGCTGTCCCCGGCCGCTGCCGCCACAGCTCCGCTCTCCGAGCGCCGCCGCGCCCCCGGGACGCCGGCGCGGGCCCCCCGCTCAGGAGTGGAGCAGGAGTCAGATCGTCCCAGCTGCCAACCTGCTGTCACAGCAACGCCGTACCACCGCCCCGGGAGCCGCGCTTCGCCATGGAGGCTCCCTCGCCGCCCGGCTCGCCCCTCTCAGCCGCCGCGGCGGCCGCCCCTGCGCCCACTATTTAACTGTAACACACATTCCTGCGCCCGCGCGCGCCGCGCCGCACCGCGCAGGCGCCGGGCGTAGCAGCGGGCGGGTCGGCCGCGACGGCGGGGGGCGGGGCCAGGGAGCTGGGCGAAAGGCCGGTCACGGGGAAGCGGTCGGTGTGCTTAGTCACCGGTGGGGCTTTACACCGGTTCTGTGGCGGAGCGCCCTAGGGAGAGACTGGTTCCTCCGCCGCCGGCCCTCACAGCGCCTAGGGCTGGCAGGAACCCGCCTGCCGTGGTGTTGGGGATTCAGTCCTCAGTGTCTCGCCGAGCCGGGCGTGTATGAGGTGATGGGTGTGGTTGTGCCCCAGGGGCTTGTGCTACCCGGTGTCCCCGTGAGGTGTGAGAGGCCCCAGAGACGCGTGGGACTGCCGCAGGCGCCGCTCCAGCGCCTCTGGGCCAGTGCCTGGCGCGGCTCTCCGGGCGCGGCTGGGATGCGGCCTCGCTGGCAGGCTCCGTGGCAGGGAGCCCAGTGAAGGTGTGCGAGGCTGGCGACTTCCAGCTGCCCGGCTCGGTGGGCGGGGATGCACGCAGCGCAAGTGCCGTCATAGCAGCGTGGCTTTGCCAATGTAAGTTAGGCTGGTTTTGGAATAACTTGTTTTTACAAGAAACTGGTGTATGCAGGTTGCCAAAGCAACAGCCTACGCTACTTATTTACTATTTACTTATTAAGTAACATCTGGGAGCTGAGGATGGACAAAAGGCCTACGTAATCCTGCTAACAGGCCAGGAAGAGGTCTGCTATCCACATACCTTTGTTATAATCTGGTAGGGTGAAAGCCCTGGTGTCTTCATTGTCATAAAAGAATCCCCCAAAACCCACTCAAAAAACAAAACAGGGAAACCCTGCTCTGTTCATTGCCCCTGGATTGCTGTCAACTGCAAGTAGCCATCAAAGTGTGCAAGGAAGATTGCTTGGTCATTCTGCCTGATGGAACATAACATGCGTTTATATACTTGTAGTAGTAGAAATCACCCGTCCAAACTTCCATAATCTTTTTCCTTCATCATATTCTGACTGATATTCAGTAGGATCCTTTGTACTTTTAAAGCAGAACAATGTGCTTTACCCTACTTGTTTCTTGTTGTTCAGAACACCTATTTTTTTTTTCCATCCTAAGATTATTTTTTTTTAAGCAATCGTGTTGATCTGTAACAGATCAGACTTTATATGCTTTTCTGACATGCACTGGGAGGTGATGGGTTTTCATCACTGGTTACTCTGGTTCTTAATGAAATTTGGACCTTCTGAATGTGAACCAAGTGCAATGAGTCAGTGCTAGATCATGCCTCAAAACCATGGAAGCTGAAGGAAGGAAAGCACAATTATACTGAATATATTATCTTGTTAAAGTTATAAAAAGCTGCAAAGTAAAACACCCAAAGGTTAAGAAATCCCAAATTTAGTTTGCTTTTACACATTGATTACTTGTATAAATATTTTTTTTAAGAAGTCTCCAGCCACTTTTGCTGTGTAGCAAATGAACTGGCAAATTTTTTCTGTTTGTTCTCATTCAGTGCAGATGCAGGTCTCGTTTATCACTACCTGTCACCAGTGAGGCCTCAGGCTATATACAATTTTAGTATTTATTTAATGGATCCCTAATCAGAATAAATCTTTCTTTGTGAGGGAAGGACCAAAACCCAATAGGAGCTGTAATTTTTTAGTTCAAACTTTGAAGGGTTGAGCTCCTTTGAGAATACTGAGGAATAAAACCATGGTTTTTGCATCCATGATGCAGAAAAGGGAGTGTGGTATGGTGTAATGAAACTCAGGGGCTACAAATCAAGTAGTTTGTACATCTTTACAAACTGCACAGATATGCATTCATGTAATGCACATAGCAAAACCAGTCTTGCCACTGGTCTGCTTTTTATAATGTGATGGAACTCATTTTGCTTGGGATAGGTCCTTGAGCTACAGTTTCAGGGTTTACTTTCCAAGACAAGCATGTTTTAAGTCTTCAGTGTCTTTTTCTGAATGATCTTTTTTTTTTTTTTTTTTTTGAGATGCTTCCCCCCCCCCTTT
>NDXB01020967.1:87825-132119 GCA_002631895.1 Agapornis roseicollis
AATGCCCCCCCCATTTTAAAAAAAAAAAAAAAAAAAAGAAGAAGAAGAAGAAGAAGAAAAGGTTCTTAATCTTGAATCTGCGTGGCAGCATATTTTGTAGCTACAGTTATTCCAAAGGTGAGGTGATAGGCATACAGTTTGGGACTTCCACTCTGATATTTGTGTCCCATCTTCTTGCTGGGATGGTTCATATGCTCTGAAATTAAATGTAAAACATACTTGGTGTTTATATCTTCTGTCATTGCATTGTGCAAACATATCCATCAATGTCTTTTGAGCTGCAGTCTGCTTTGAAGAGTTTCTTGTGGTGCTGCCCACACAAGAGGCTCAGCAGATGGAATTTGTAGCAGAAGCTCCCAGCCTTTGCCTTCGATCCTGAAGTGAAAACTGAAGATAGAATTTACTTGTTGGCAGATACAAACCCCAAACCATTGAGAAAATGGATGTGGATGTATGACGGGTGTTACAGAGGCAGTAACACTTCCAACAGTGCCATTCTGTAAGGAATTTGTGCTCAGGATTGGGCGATAGGAAGGTGGCTGTGCTCTTTTGTAGCTTTTTCCCTCTTCATTTGCCTCTTGATTGGAGGCATAGCCTTTTGATTATTGCTTATAAAAGCATCAGAGATGAAACTGAACAGAGGATGAAAATCCCAGAAATTTTAAGGAAGTTTTATCCTTTTATTAGCTTTGGTTCTTTCCTGGATGCTTGAATCACTGAAGTATTTTTTTGAAAACAATTTTTTGGTGGGGAAATTTTGTGTATGTGTTATAGTTTGCCTTAAATGTATACTTACAGTGAAAAGTAAACGTACACATTGCTGTGATGTAAGATACTGCTTTCGGAAAAAGGTTGAAAGAGAAAATTTATCTTGGCATACTAATAGAACTTTCTCATGATTTAACTGCTTCTCCTCATATTTCAGTATAATTTGAGTTCAGAGGATCACTAGGTTAGGCAATCAAAATGTGGTATAGTGAATGTCTAGCATCTTGAAATAGCAGTCTTCACTGTGTCTTGGAATAGTTTACACTGATAATTTCTCTGCTTTTTCATGTAATTTACTCCTTTGCAATGTCCTTTCATCTGTGATCTGATAATTGATAATTAATAAAACCTAGCCTACTCACTAAAGTTTAATATCTCAATTAGCTGAGAAGGCAAAATGCTAATTTTGGTGTCTGTGTGAGTTCAGAGCACTAATGACAAGTGACTGTGAATGTCAGAAGTGCATTGTAGTTAAAGGTGTAACAGCAACATGTATAGATACTGCTTTGCAAATGGTGATCTAGCAGGCCTAGGTAACAGCATTGATGCTACAAGAGCACTGACTTTGACTTCAGTTACACAAATCTGGGTGGTATCCTGATACTACATGGTAACTGAAGTCTGCAGTGCTACCTTCCTTCTAACTAATGAGTTTTGGCCTAAGTCAGCTTCAGTCCTACTTTTAGAATCATAGAATTTTGGCTGAAACTTGCAAGTAGCCTGAAACTCGTTCTGAAGGAAGAAGAGATACAGTAATGAAATGGATTAATTTGAAGGAACAAACCAGTCAAGATGAAAGAGGTCATACTGCATCTTATGACTACCTGCTTGATCTTACAACTGTTTTCTTGGCAGGGAAGCAGTAACATTGCAGCACCAGCAGCCAGACCATGTGTGTCTAGCTGTAAGTCTCAGCTTGACCAAGGAGCTGTGTTTATATGCAGTTCATATAGACAATCCAACTCTTTTCCTTGTCTTCCTCATCTTCAGACTAAACTGGTTTCATCATGCATTGTGTCAGCTATTATTAGTGTCATTATTACACTTATTATTGTCATTAATGCCGCATATATGCATCAGGTTCCAGGAGCTCATGAGATTTAGAAAAAATCCACATGCACTCAACTTCTGCTTGCCTCCCAAGTTTTTTAAACTTTTATTTAGAAACATGAACTCCATTATGAATCTCTTTTAAAATGGCCAATGTCCTCATGCTTCCGAGAATAGCGTAAGAATTTGGGTTTGAAACCTCCAGCTGAGTAGTCTCTTACTTCTTCCCTTGATATGCCAGCCCCTAGATAGCCACATAAAAGGTGGGAGATGCCACCTTCTGCTTTGGTAATGCTTCTAAGTGTTATATCCAGTGTTTTAATCTGGTCTTGGTGTAGCACTTGCACTACAAGCCTGTCTGTTGGGTTGATTAGCAGGCAAAGCACAGGCCTGACAGCTTGTGATTGGTAGGCATGAGATGGGTCCATGACATGCTCAGCTAAACCAAGGCCTTGTTACACAGAGTAGTAGAATGTCTGGTCCTCAGCTAACTTCATTGGTGAGTTACAGCACCAATGACTTGTCTGGTGCCAAAGCTTTGAAAGCAGATTTATATTTATAAATACAAATGTTACTCAGAGCAGAGCCAGTTGGTGTGAGGTAGCAAGCTGCTGTGCCTCAGTAGGTCTGTATGCTCTGTGCTGTTAATATGTGGCAGGCACAAGTCATTTGAGTGAGCGTACTCCATAGTGAAGGGAGCTGAGCTGCTGTGAGTTACACCACACTTTTTTGTTGACTTGCATAGCCAATTGCTGTAGGTCAGCTGAGATGTGATACTTGATTAGCTTCCAGCAATTCATCTGACCCCTTGAGCCTTTGGACACCATAAAATCTCTGTGAATGTGGCACTAATGATGTAGAAGCAACTTATCTGAAAGTTCTTTCATCTACTATTTGATCAGGGAAGACACTTAAGCCTACATTTGTATGAGAGGGGAGCAGCTGGCAGGGCATTTTTCCACACTGCTTTGGAACTTGCACTTCCCGCAATACCAAAATAGTTCTGGGACACACTGCAGTGGCCCACTTGTTTTTCTTAGCAGTAAGGGGTTGGGAGGATTCTGGTGAAAGATTATAAATATATCTTTTCAGCTGTTGGGCTATGTTTATTATCCAGTAAAAGGGAGCTACTGCTTTAGTATATCTTTGTAACTGACACTCTAAAAATATAATCTCAAGCTAAGGATAAACATCCCTTTCTTTGGAGTGACTGGATTTGTATGGAGTAGCAATGAAAAATCATACACAAGAAAGAAGGCAAATCCGTCTTGCTAGGAGAATGCGTAGCAGTGTGTATATATATATCTCTCTCAAGATACTTAGGAGAAGATTTGCTAATGAATTGAGGGCAAATTCTCAGTGAACTGGTAGTTTATAATTTTAGTTATAACAAGTCTACCTAATATTGGATTGTCATTTGCTTCCTTCCTATGAACATACATAATTATTCCAAGTAGTAAAATATTGAGGGTGAAATTATGGTTGCAAAAGACAGAAGATCAGAAAATGAGAATTATTTTTTCAGCTTACCTTAGTTCTGTAGACTTTATTACTTTCAAACAAAAAATATCACCTCCCACCATGCCTCACATTGTATATTCTCTCTAACGAATGGAAGCTATGTGATATAGCATATGTGGTATGGAATGATAGTGATAGGGTTTGAAAATAGGCTTTCACATATTAATGGCACTATAAATATCAGGACAGAAACAAAGTTTTATTGAAAACAGTATAACTGCGAATAGGAGTAAAGGGCCCAAAGCTGCTGGTAGATTGCTTAGTATAAGAGAGTAATTCCTCCCACTTTGATTTATAACTCTCTTGCCTCACCTTCAAAATTTTAGGGAGAGTGTGCAGAAAAATGTAATATTACAAGGCTGTCCTAACTCTATATAGAAGATGATGAGCTTGTATTTCATGCGCAAATATATCTCAAGCTTCAAGATGCCATGGGATCATATTTCATTTGCATCATAAGTTATAAGTGATCTCTGTATTAGCTTTTCCCCCTCCTTCCATCACCTTTTACCTTCCGAAGTTCTTCTGGACAGATTACATCTCTTTAGAGTTATATTTGCTTTGCTAATGGCTATTTTTGGCTTATCAAATGGCCTGCTCTTCTGCTGAAGATCTGTTTCACTGTCTTCTCTAATTTAGAAACTTTCTTAGAATGGAAATTTCAAAGCCCTGGAGTCCCATTTTCATAAGTAACTGAGGAGCCTAAGTTACTTCTGCTACTTTTGAAAATTTTAACCCAGATGGTTTTTTTTGTGTGTGTGTGTTTGCAGAGAACTAGGTACAAGCAGAAAACAAGTTTGAAATTTTTTTCATATAGGCATGATTTAAAATGCAGGTGTACTGTTTATTTAAAGCAAGTCAAACTCACCTATTCCCTGCTGAGTAGCTTGGTATGTGCTGAATTAACTTGAATCAGATGCTGTCTTGGCTAAAGTCTTTCTATTTTCAGGACATCTTACAAAGGCTGCTGAAGTCTTCCTGAGAAAATTGGTCTGCAGCATCAGAGAATGTACATGGATGGAAATACAACCGTAAGAAAAAAACCTGGATTGGTTTTTGACTGGAAGCAAGATCTTAATGAAATATCTGCAGCCAGCAGGACATAGCCCTATGCCTGTGACGTGAGGCACCTTCCTGCATCTGCGTCTATTACCCACAGTAGTATGGACTGTAAGCACAGTGCAGGTAAGTAACTGAGTCTTCTGTTGCATTTATTTCTCCCATTTAGTNTACAACCATAAGAAAAAAACCTTAATGAAATATCTGCAGCCAGCAGGACATAGCCCTATGCCTGTGACGTGAGGCACCTTCCTGCATCTGCGTCTATTACCCACAGTAGTATGGACTGTAAGCACAGTGCAGGTAAGTAACTGAGTCTTCTGTTGCATTTATTTCTCCCATTTAGTCTGTCAGGGGTAATCAAATATTACCTACAAAGAGTGAGGAAAATGTTTACAATAGGCAGAGCAGAGAGGAAGGCATCTTTTTTTTTGAGGAATACTGTGTACTATTCTGCTCTTCTGTGTTCATGAAGGATGGATTAAAACTGGAACAGGTGCAGAGGAAGGCTATGAGGGTGATCACAGGAATGGTCAGTATATTATAAGAGTCCATAAAAGCTTTGTTTTCATGTACTAAATAAGTCTATGCCACTATAAATATATTGGAGAGGAAAATATAGTTAGGCTGAACAATGTGGGGATAAGAACCTCTGGGTGTGAACTAAGCTAAAATAAAGTTTTTAAAACCACCTAACCCTCAAGTAGGATGTGTGAGAATGGAAACCCTGACTTCAATTAGGACCAATGAGTTTAAGAAAGCAACACTTTAACGTTGAGAAGATGACAGTCTGGAGATTGAGGTGATTCTTTTCCATCCTCTTACCATGTAGGCTTTACAAAAAGAAAAGGCAATGAAAATGTTAGTAGTATCTCTGTTTCAGAATTCACAGAATGGTTGAGGTTGGAAGGAACTTCTGGGGTTTGTCTAGTCCAACCCCTTCTCAAGCAGGGTCAGCCATAACAGGTTGGTTAGGACTGTGAGCTGCTGTGTTTTGAATATGTTCAAGGATGGAGACTCTACAGCCTTCCTTGGCAACCTTATCTGTGGTTTGATCACCTTCACTGAGTAGAAAAATGGTTTTGGCTCAGATGGAATTTCATGTGTTTTAATTTTTGTCCATTGCATCTTATCCTGTCACTGGACACTACTGAGAAGAGTCTGTTTTCCTGTTCTTTGTTCCCTCCTATCTGATATTTGTACACATGTGTAGGATTGCCCTCAGCTTTTTCTTCTCCAAGCTGACTACTTGCAGCTCTTTCGGCTCCTTATGTCAGATGCTTCAGCTCTTTAGGTATCTAAGTTGCCTTTTGCTGAGTGCACTCCAGTAAGTCTTCATCTTGCACTGGGGAGATATGCTGTATTTGGCAGGGGTAGAGTTAATTTTCTTCGCAGTATCTAGTATAGGGTTCTGTTTTGGATTTGTGCTGAAAACAGTGTTGGTAATACAGAGATGTTTTTTAGCTACTGCTGAGCAATGCTTATGCAGATTGAAGGCCTTTTCTGCTTCTCACCCCAGCCCACGAGTGAGTAGGATGAGGGTACACAAGCAGTTGAGAGGGGACACAGCTGGGACAGCTGACCCCAGCTGACCAAAGGGATATTGCAGACCATATGGCCTCATGCTCAGCATGTAAAGCTAGAGGGAGAAGAAGGAAGGGGGGTGGGGGGGAGGAGGGGGGAATGTTAGGAGTGATGGCATTTATCTTCCTAAGTAACTGTTATGTGTGATGGAGCCTGGCTTTTCTTGAAATGGCTGAACACCTGCCTGCCAAGGGGAACTGGTGAATGAATATGGTTTGTTCTGCTTGCACACGTAGCTATTCCTATTAAACTATCTTTATCTCAACCCATGAGTTTTTGCACTTTTACCCGTCTGATTCTCTTCCCCATTCCATCATAGACGGAGCAAGCACCTGCATGGTGCTTAGTTGCTGGCTGGGGTTAAACCAGGACAGAAGCCTGGCAATGAGCCCAGCACTCCAGCTGTGTATCACCAGTGCTTGATAGAGGGGGGATCACCTTCTTTGACCTGTTGGCAGTGCTGTTCCTAATGTAGGGCCTCTCAGCCTTCCTTGCCCCAAGGGCATGTTGCTGGCTCATGGTTAACATGTGGGATGGAAATACTCTGAGGCTCTTCTCTGCAGAGCTGTTTTCCAGCTGCTCAACTCCAGCCTGTACTGGAGCCTGGGATCTTTCATGTCCACATGCAGGACTTCACATTTTCCTTTTCTGAACTTCATGAGGTTTTAATCTACCCGTTTCCTCTTCCTGTTGAAGTCCTTCTGGAAAGCAGTGGAAAGCAGTCACCTGTTTTGTACTTTCTGTGAACTTGCTGAGGGTACACTCTTTCCCTTCATACAAGTCATTAATGAGAGTGTTAGACAGCACTGGCCCCAATATTCATCCCTGGGATACACCACCAGTGGCCTGCCTCCAGCTAGACTGTGTACCACTGTTCACAACCCTCTTGGCCTGGCCACTCTTGCATTAAATCCACGTCACTCTCCACTGATCTAACCCATACATTGTCAGCTTATCTGTGGGGATGTTAAACAGAGACATTGTCAAAGGCCTTACTAAAGATTGCAAAGAGTTTCAATAAATTGCCAAAAAATTAATGTTAATAGCACTTAGACAAAGTGGAATAACATAAGGAAAGTAATGAGGGTAGGAGAGAGGTGGCAACCAGAAATAAAACCCTTATGTTTTTCAGAGCAAGAACTGAACAGACTGATTCCACAAATTATCTAGTGTAATTTATACAACAGCTTGTATACCAACTGCTGTTGCCTTTGAAGTGTTGATATAGAAATGTATAGAATAGTTTGTTAATAAAATTATATGTTACAGTTAGAACAATTTGCTTTTAGTGTATACAAAAAGTTAATCACTGTTACTGGTATTAAGCTGTTTCCAGCAGGTTCAGTGTGGTGAAAAAGAAATAAATAAATAAAAAATCAATGCTTTTTTCCCAGCTGCGTTTTGTATGCTGTCAGTGCTGCCATTTGCACCATAAAGGGATGCTCTATCTATCCAGTGGATAAAGCTGGCTTTTGGAAACAGGATTCCTGAATATTTAAATTACAGGAAGAGAAATTACATGATAGGAGGGAATGACTGTAGTGAGGTCAAAGTGAGTAGACCAATAATGCAGTTATATTTGATTCTGCAGGCAGTTCAAAACCAGCCTTAGGATATGAGTGTCCTCTACTCCTTCCTGTATTAGCTGTGATCTACTGAAGACACTGAAGTCAGATTTCCAGGTTTGAGTTCTCTTCTAAGAGAACACCAAATAAAGTAGTATCTTAACTAAAGGGAATGTAATTATTCCACAATAAGCGTATTTCATCTTTTTCTGTCAGAGGTGGTGTGGATCAATGTTAGTAGATAATCCAGATTTTTTAAGTTTTACCAGTGTGTTTTAATTAGAAAGCAAAATAGAGCTTGGCTTTTTAGAGAACCTGGTGCTACCAGTTTCAAATGCCATACCGCGAGGCGTGAACAAGTGTTAACTATGCTGTTCATCTTTCCAAAGCAAAATTAAAGCAGTACAGCTGTATGCAGTATGCCATTTTAAAACAGGCTTTCTGTATAATTTGAACAATGTTTCAAACTTATTCCATTGTATTTTAAGAGAAAAAGCTTCTCAAATGACTTTAAAAGTGTTTTGTAGCGTGTGCAGTTTTCATGAAGTTTACATAGATACTCCTTTTAAAGCTAGAAAACAATTTTAGTAGTTCTCAGACATACTGACTATCCTTAACTAAAAATAGGTCCTTCCAGCTGAGATACTTAATGTTGGAAGAGGAGCCAGTCTCAGACACTCTTTCTAAGAAGAGTTAAAAAATGCAGTTGAGGCTGTTCAGATGCTCAAATTATGTCATTCTGACCTTCATGTCTTGAGGCCTAAACAGGCTTTTAGTTGACAGCAGTGCAAATATGTATTAGAACATCCTGTTCCCTTAACAGCTTAAACAAGAGGGGTGGCCTATAGGCTCTGAGAAAACTTGCAGTCTACACACAGAATAGCTCTTAAAAGTTAATTAAGCCAGAGTTAGCCTTTATCCTGTCTCAGTCACCAGAGGCATAAATGAGAAGTGATAGCATACCATCACAGAAATGCCTCTAGTTAAGAGGTAGCCCTGGGGGGGTGGGGGCGTGGGGGAAGAGAATTATGCAAAAGATAAGCTTAGCTTTGATTATCAAAGTTCATATATAACAAGGACTGTCTACTCAAGACAATGGTAATGCACATACTATTCAGCAAGGAAATATTCACCACTGCTTACCCAAAGCCATTACTATACTCCCACCCCAGGCCAGAAAACACACTGGAGCTTAATAAGGCCATAATGAGAAAAGTACTTCCTACAGCCAGAAGAACAGTTATAGGTTACCTTCAACTTAATATACTAGTTACTGTTAACATTTAAGTGATAAAATATTTACTTTTTTTGCATGTTATGTATCACAGGAATACCATTTTTTTCAGTTGAGCCAATTGAATTCTACTTTACTGAGTCATTCTGTTAATTGTTTAGTTTGAACCACCTGTTTTAAAGCAAAAATCTCAATAAATAAAAGTGTCTGAGTTCATAGCTGAACTTTGCTGTTACCCAACTAGTCTATAGCTAGACCTGGCTGGATTATAGTCTTAGCATTTATCCTAAAATTTGGGAAGGTGTCCTAGAAATACTGGTTAGAGTAGTGATATTCAGAACTGACTTATTGTTGGGCGTAGGTGAAACCATGAACAGCAGGTATTGCAAAAAGATTAATCTGTAATAATTATCTGAAAATGTCTTTTGGGGTACTGAGATTTAAGAGGTCTGTAGACCAGACTCTCTCTGGATATCCGAAATAGCTCCTCACAGCAGTGTTAAAGTGGGAGAATAAGTAGGTGGGAAGAATATCTGTATTTATTGATCTGAACAACACAAAACTTGATTAGCTATGTTTTTCAACCGGAACTACACCAAGGCTCAAAGATTTGAAAAGTCAGACCGCTGGCTTACAGTGTACTAACTTTGATAGTATTTTTATATATGGTACCACATAGGACTGTGTGGTAGCTGCTTTTTAAAGGAAAATTATTTCAGTGGAGTGCAAGTATTACTGGGTATGTGCGCATCTTTAACAGATCCCTTAAAGGAAAGATGCTTTAACTCATGTCAAGATAAACTAGTCCTATAACCATTAGAGTCAAAAGCAAAGCTCTCACTAACTCGTAAAATGACATGGTTAAAGATTACTGAAAGGCTTTAAATTATAAGCACAATTTAATTTACATTTTAACTTTAATATTTCCATAAACATATTTGCTAATTACCTAGGGCCTTTGCAAGTGTTCACCTAATAATCCTTAAAAACATTTAAAAGAAAGGTAAACATTTAAAAGAAGGGTAAACCTTTACAAAAAGGGTATTGAATAATAGGAATAGAAAGCTTTCATTAAAATGCTAGTTTATTACAACTTGAAACTTAGATTGGAATGTAAAGGTTGTTTTCTTATGCTGAACTAAGACCTGCAGAAGGCAAATGGTATTTGGTAAATTTCCTCATTAAGTTTGAATTATCCATTTAGAAATTAGAAGATTTTCTGGGAATTATTTAATCTTTCAGGGCTACAGGCTGTATTGTTACCTTCAGGAATTTAATATGTGTAAATGGTCTCTCTAGGCAATTTGGTGATGGACACCCAATGTTTCCTCACCAGTTATTGAATGGCTTCAAGGCAGTCATGATGTTCACCCTCCTCTTTGACAAGCTTGCTACCCTAGGCAATCCATCTAATTTTTAGCCTCAGCCAATGCACCCTGAAAATATGTTCATTCAGATTTTTATCTCAAATGAGCGGAATTCCTTTTGCCACATTTTGAAAATGGATTCCAGAAAAATCTTGTTGTCTTAGAGGTCGTAGACTGTAGTTTCTCTGAGCAGCAGTTGTTTTCCTGTTCTTTTTTCTTCTAATGGTCTTGATCAACTTGATTTATTTACTGATGGGATCTGAATCAGGGCAGATTTGGTAATGTGAGAGCTTTCCTAGCTTTGGGATACTGAATAGAGAACATCTAAATGGAATTCATTGCAGTGGGTATCATTAACTGTAATTCAACTGTATGGAACCATTTCACTGTTAAATACTGTTAAATATGTCTCTCCAGTATCAATTTTACAGGATACCAGTAGTTCTTGTAGGTCTGTATTAATGCTAGTTAATGCTAGTTTTAAATACTGTGTAGTGTTTACCACAGAGAACAAATGATTAATTTTGCTCATGTGGCTTGTAATGTCAACTTTTCTATGACATTATTACAATATTTCTGGTGGATATCATGAAATTTTTGTGGTTTTGCATGTATCCTAGTGTAGTCATAAGAAATGGAATCTGAAATTGATTAGTTTCTTATTTCTCTTTGCATACAAACCCCATTGCTACTTTAAGGCAGACATTGGCTCTTCTCTTGTTTCAACAGAGCCCACATTTTAATCTGTATGTTTCATCCCAGTATATGAGTCCTGCCCTGTTGTCTGCTTACACATCTGACTGTACTTGACCTCTCTCATCCTTTCCTGAGGGGGTGAAGATGATCTGCTAGAGTATTGTATTTGACAGAAAGTTTGGTTGGTTTGTTTGTTTTGCTGTAGATGTCCTGCTGTGAGTATGCTAAAGAAGGTGTAGCCAAAATTGTTACATGTTCAGCAATTCACTGTATTTTCTGTAGGGAGGATTCCAGGGTAACTGTAGCTTCCTTATGCTAATTTATTGGTTTGACAGCAATTACATCATCTTCTCTCTCACACCTTTTCATTAATAAAGTCCCAAAAAGCTAAATGCTTAAACTCTTTTCTAATGTTTATCTTTTCTCTTGGAGATAGAAAAGCTTAAGACACAAAACATTTCTGATAAATTAAATGCTGGCCATTAATGCTGGGGAAAATGTCAAATCAGATGTCTCATCTGAATTTTTATGTGATTCAGCACCAAATTGTTGCTTAGGTTTTTCTCTTTCTTTGGATAGACTTTCAAACCCTCCTGAAAAGTTAAATCAGAATCAGTACATTCCCACAAGGTTCCTCATTCACTGGATTAGTAAAGAGCAGCAAAAACATCTTTTCAGAGAATTTTCAGGTACTTTGAATATTCACTTAGTTTTCTCACAAGGTAGTTTTAGTGTTGAAACTGCAAAAGGCAAAATTATAGTGTGAAACATAAACAATGACTTCCCATTTTTTGGCAGTACAGTATATCTGTCCTTTTGATTTGTATTAATGCACAACCTGTAAAGCTACTTCTGGATGGTATCTGCTGGGTGAACATGCTGCAGTAGTAAGCCTGTAATGTCTGTAGCAGCATCTGAAACCTCACAGACTTCACAAGCAAATCCACAGTTACAGAGTTTAACATCATCTCATGAAGCCCTCCCAGCTATATGCCGCCTTGTATTTACATGGTTCAGTACAGATGATGGTGTAAATTGACATGTTGACTATTATTGACTAGTGACTAAAAACAGGTATGAAGGTAACCAATGTCATGTTGTTGCTTGCAAAATGTTCATCCAGTTCCTTAATACTGGAATCTGACAGCCTGCAAGACAGTGGAAATCCTTGGCCTTTTCTGCATGAGGAGACCTAGCTGGCAAAAAATCTGTTGGCACAGTGCAGCTAACAACTTCTTTTGGCAGAATGCATCCACATTTGGCTGCTTCTGTTGGCAATATATTTCTTCATGGCTTCAGATTGTATTGGCAAAATACACATAGCATGTAAGAGGATTTTGGTAACTGTGTCTGTAGTGCAGTACAGTAGTCATCTTGAATCTAAATGCACTAGTTATTCATTCTGCACCTGTTAGGGTGTCATTATTGCTGAATGTGGGGGCACATGAAAACAGCTGATTCTCCAGCAGGAAAAATATTGGGTAGTGCTGGAGCTTTTAAGCTCATTCAGGAGTGTTCTTACTGCTATGTGGGTATGCTGTGTGTCTGGCTAATTCAGTTGTCTGTGCAGATAAGATGGTTCCTTGTCCTTAGGACAGCTGTATCATCGCTTCCTCCAAAGGGTGACCGGTTCTGTGGGCCGTATGAGGTGTCTATGTGTAGAGCCAGCTATATTAACATGCTGTTACTTGGCATGTGACTGGGTGAGGCTGCTTTTGAATATTGAATGATGAGTGAGTATCCTTTAGGAATGGAGGGAGCTGTGAGTTAAGGCCACAGAAACTGCTTCCTCAGCAAGGCTGTATTTTGTATTCTCCACACCTTATCCCATTCCCAACATAAAATTATTTAGGTTGGAAGGGACCTCTGGAAGGTCACATAGTCTTATCCCTTGCACAAAGCAGGTTCAACAAGATCAGATTTCTCAGGACCCTGAGTCCTTCAAGGACATAGATTCTATAGTCTCTCTGGAAAATTGTTTTTTAACTACTTTCTTATATCTGCTTGAAATTTCTCCTGTTCAGCTTGTGTCTATTGCCTCCTGTTCTTGTGTTCTGAGAAGAGTCTGGCTCCATCTTCCTTGTATCCTTCAATGAGGTAGTTGTAGCCAGCTATCAGGTCTCCTTTAAGTCTTCACTTCTAAAGAATGGTCAAATGCAGTTCTTCCATCCTCTCTATGTACATCATGTGCTTCAGGTCCCGGTCAATTTGGTAGCCTTCTGCTGGACTTGCTCCAGCACATTAATGTCTCTTTCTTGTGCTGGGGAGTCCCAAACTGAACTTGGTACTCAAAGCCATCTATAAAATAACAAAACTGTACTGGTAAGTGGAGTGATTCTGCCTGTTGTTGGATAGGCAAGACTTTGTTCTGTAAGCAGAGCCAAGATACCCAGAATGAATGAACACCAAATACCAATAATGTGTAATGAGAAGTCTGGTTTTCTACAGATGAAATGGTTCTGATAGTGAATACCACGTGTTGTATACTGCATAACTTCTGCAACTGTCATGTCCCTTGTGGGCTTGTTCAGGTGAAGAAATAAGGTGTTTGACCAACTGTTAAAGTCAGAGAAATGCCAATGCCATCTGCCATAAGTACCGGTTGTTTGAGGGAGCATAAAAGAGAGCACTGTGGTGGAATGCACTAACCTGACAGTGATTGGTTTTGTTGCCACACATGCAGAAATTATTTTAGAAATTATTTTTTGGGAACTTCCACCTAATACAGAATAACATAAGACTGGATTTTCAGAAAATAGACTTTTATCAAGTTTAACTTACAGTATAGGTAGTGCAAAATGCTGGCCCAGACATCTATAGCTGCTTCTGAGTAGGAAGATTCATAGCAAGTCTTCTCCTCCACTGGTATTCAATACTGCTATAAAATGCAACAAGGAGGAGGATGTAGGTCTTTGACTGAAGGGAGTTATTTTTCATGTTATGTGTCCAGTCTGGGTTGTGAGTATTTTGATTTTCTGATCAAGAATGCAGCTTAGTATTATTTTCTTTCTTTGAAAATTGCAGTATATATATTCATGCAGTTTTCAGTTTTTGTTATAAGGCATTGCAATGGGAAGGAGATTATGTTCCCAGTTTAGAAAAATGAGCTGTTCTGATTTATTTCTTTCCCAGTATTCTACATGTAGAATATGCTACATGGTAAGGTGTACTCTACAGATCCATGTCAGCCCACAGTACAATCTTGTAACTTCGATATCCTGTAATATCTTTGAATTTCTGTGATTCCACTGTCCCTTTAGAGCTCACCATAGAGGAACACTGGTTGCCCAGTAGTCTGGAAATGATGGAAACTGTAACAGCTATAACAAAAGGTCTCTGAGAGGAGTGAATGTATGCCACAGACTTACTGGGTGCGATTCATCTTACTAAATACAGACGATTCCTCATCTGGACTGCATTTATTGTGTATAGAGGGAAATAGCCATTTCTAGTGCTTGTTTTTTTAATTTTCAGCACAATTTATCTCATCCCAATGTCACTGTGTAAAATAAAACAGATGAGTCACTCATTAAATGACTGTTTTCTCCATTGATTTTAAAGAAGGCCTAAGATGACTCTCAGCTCTTAAGAGCCTCAGCCATAGCTGACTAAAGTTGGTTATAATATGTTGCCTTTTATTGTAATGGCAGCAGGCCAAGAGGGAACTTAAGTTACTTGGGGGAAATGTTTTAACTTTCCTAGCTTTTTGCCCCTGGTATTTTTCGGGGGGACTGGAAGTGGAAAAGAAATGCACTCAGACTTGTGCTGGCTGAGTTACTTTTCCTGGTTAAGAGTTCTTTATTATTCCAGAATAAAGTGTTGAATTCATCTGTGCCTGAGGTTTTCTGCCTTTCATCCTCTCTTCCTGGGTTTATTTTTTTGAGCTTATTAGTAAAGTGGACTTCACACTGTAAGATGAGCAGTGGGTATTTTTAGAGAAGATGCTACTGGCTGATCACCAATGTTTCCAGGATATGAACAGCCACACTTGTGCCTAGTTAGTTTTTGAAGCATTGGATTTCACTTCTTGAAGGCATCTTTTGCATTTTCTTCTATTTTTTTTAGAAAACTGCTGATAGCTTTTTACTTCTGAGATTTTGGAAACAGTGGGGTGGTTGAGTGAAAGTAGACTTCTGAGAATGGAGAATGGTAGTAGAGACAAAGAACTTCCCTGCAGGAAGAAGATGCAGTGATAACAGTTGCAGTAATGTGTATTATGCCAATCTCAGACTGTTATGTGTATTTCTAAAGCCTTGTCTCCTGGACTTAGATATTAGATCCCATGTTTAAGAGGGAAAGTTCAAGCACTTGTAATTACAGAAAGTGCAAGCCTGAAAGATCAAACTAGAAGGCAACCAAGCCAGAAATACATTTTGAAGAGCTCTCAACTTCTCTAGCAGTCTTGGGATTTTGGTGTAAATTCATTATTTTGGAATATTAATCCTAACAGTCTCACTAGTTTATGTCCTGCTTCCTTTCCTCTCTGCTGTCATTAATGACTTCAAATGACAAAATAACTTAAAAGCACATGGTATTTATCATGAAATTATGTAACTTGGTCATCTGGTGTTAGGCTACTTCAGCAGTTTCAGAGAGGGAGTTGAACATAGCCAATTCATTCATGACTGAGCCTTATTACAGCTGATTTTTAGAAGCTTTTAATCTGTTCCAGTTCCAAGCAGAAGTCAGGAGGAGCTAGGACTATGGCAATAGGAGCAAGTTTGAAACTTTAATGACCAAATAAGGCCTTTTCTGCCTTGACAGCTTGCCAAGTTACTTTGGCAATACATGGGACTCTCTGCAAGCAGAATGTATGATAGACTTTCAAGGACTGTGTGTATTTTGAAAACAGTATCTGAGCATGAGCTCTTAAATTTGAGGTCCCTTGTATGGAAAGTTTATGTCTAGTTTCTAGACCTGAACATTAGAATGGTATGTTTAGACATTAAATATCATGTTTTCACTAAGTAGGACTTGCCTGAGAATTTGTCATACTCCTGAAAACCAAGTAACCAGCACAAAGTCTCACTAGTACTTAGAATACTTGATTTGCTACATTGCTTACTTGAATTCCTCTGTTCTGCCTGATAAGTGACTTGGATGTACTTCCACTTGCTCTTCCTAAGTTCGTCCATCAACAGAGTAGCATTGGATAGAGACATAAAAGCATATTTTCAACTTATTTCTGTGAAGAAGGGACTAATTTGAAAGGACATTTTATGACAGTACTGAGGAAAGAGTGTGACTTTTTCAGATCTTAAAACTTGGAAAATTTGGATTTGTATGTGCTAAATTTAGCCAACTGACTGCTAAATCAAAACATTATATAACACAACTTTCCTATCTTTTGTTGTCTGTTCTCTTTTACTTGCTTTTCCTCCTGAGTTCTGTTTGTGAAGTTCCTGTTGAAATAGTTCTTTTAAATCAGTCTATTTGAAAATGTTTTCAGTTTTACTTTACCATGGTTTCTTTTTCTAATATGGGGTGTAAGTATTTTAGCCATACAGTCTGATGACAGCGTCAGTGGTTGTCACTTTTTGAGTCAGTTGAAAGACTTGACAAAAAAATTAAGAAAAAAAAAGAGCCTCAAAAGTTACAGTTTTTGTTTTATGTTTCAGTCCCCAGATTGAGCTGGATAACTAAGCACTGTATATTGAAGTTAACTGTATCAGAAAATTGTTCATGGGAATAAGAAATTCAGAGGAGTGTGTAACAGCAGCATTATAACAAAGACCTATATACATGGACATAGTGGTCAGCTATTGCTTAATGCCACCCTTTTCTGATGCTGAAGGTCTGATATCTTCCAAGTGATTTATGCAGTCAGCAGTGTAGGTATGTGAGGGGAGCTGTAATGGGCAGTAGACAGAAAAGGTTCAAAGTGGAAATTTTAGAGAAATAACTCTTCTATGTACTGCTTTGCTTTCTTAACCCATAAAGTGAGTTGCTAAAATGGTAAATATCCGTCATTAATACTATCACCACCCTTGCTTCTGCTAACTTTTGAATTGCTGTTATTGTTTTTTCAGACTGAGGAAATGGGATGTTGAATTGGGAAGTGAAGCTGACAAGTTGACAGGAAGTTGACACTGCTGATGAAAGAAGGTAAGGTATGTTGGGCTGTTCTAATCATGAGTGCTGTTTCTGAAATACATAGAGACTGAAGTTTAGAAAGGATCTGTTTCTGTACTCATTCCCTTACTCATGCCAGGCAGTTTGTATTAGTAGGTGGATGCCATTTTTAGCAGGAAATTAAGGAAGCCACCTGGCTTCTCTGTGTCCCAGTTTTTTCATGACATTCCCTTTCTTTAATTCTGTCAACAGCAATAAAGTACCATATCTTACTACAAAGCTATTTACATAGCAATCACATTATGACTCCATCTCACATAGAAATACTTAAATTAGCCTTAAGTTAATTAACATCACTCAAATGCTGCTGTCAGTATAGACTTTGCAGCAAAGAATTCAGCACAGATTAGCTTTCTGAATTTGCTTTTCAGGCAGACTTTGCAGTCTGTGACAAGTTCTGTATCTTCATTGCTACCTGGCTTGCAGTCAATATATATACCTTCATATGACTGATAGAGTCATGCCTTGCTGGAAATGTAGGCGTGCCCTATTAAACTATGTAGCACCAAGCAGAATGGGCTTCTCTTTTGGTTAGTCTTCCTCTATAACTTTGAGATACTTAACATAGCTGACATATTTTGTGATTATTTGTGCCTGGAATTTTATGGAACGAAATCTAAGTTCCAATGGCATAAAACTAAATGGAGACTGAAATGAAGTTTTGAATGTATTAGCAAAGCAATTCCACTAACATTAGTGATCAGTAGACACAGTAGGTTGGGATGAAGTTTTGAGTTACGGGTATAGAACTGGTGACTGCTGCAAAATTAACAAGCTGTTAGCTATAAGATTGTGGCACTCATTAAATTTCTTGCCACTAGCAATGTACTTTCTAAAGAGATATGGCTATAATATTTGTTGCTTTGGAATAGTGAAAATATTTGTGTTCAGGAAGGAAGCACTAAGCAGGGACAGTATTGAAAAACTATCAAGCAAAAGCTTAATAGCTGCTGAAGGCACACTCTTGCCAACTTCTATACTTGATCTGGGTTTTTGAACTGAATGCTGTGAGATAACAGGAATTTTTGAGAATACCCCTAAACACTTTTGAGGCTTTCACATTGCATGCTTACATATACAGTGAACTAGAAAAATACGATGAAGCATAAGATACAAAAGCTATTGGGTGCCATGAGTTTATGAGGCAGAACATTTTTAAGCTGCTGTTCCACAGGAAACTAGTTGCAGCTTAACAGTATTAGAACTGTTTTTCTTAGACATGGTAATAATTCACTCATTTTCATTACCTTACTTGGTTCCATGACTTATTTGAATCCTAGAGTTAATGAGATTAGTCAAAGCAATAATTGCTTAGAAAATACTTTCTAAAAGAAGTTTAAGAGAAAAGACCCTGGGTCTATGCTCTAAATGTAAAGGCTTAGGATCAAATACTTGACATATCTTTTTAGTCATTTAGCGGATAAAAGTTAGTATTCCCTTTATCGCAAATAGTGTAAAGCAAGTGGTCTGATTTGCCCTCCAGAGGTTTCATTCCTCTTAGATGCCTATTTAGGGTAGGAGGAATTACCCTGTTCAGATCTTGGAACTGCTTCTCATTGTACAAAGTGCCTATACAGCTGGTGAGAATGGACACCTCACTTCCACCTGGCTAGACAGATTCATCATGACAGATGTATCCCACACATAGTAGTTAAATTATTATCTTTTTTACAGTAAAAAATCCTAACAGTAGTAGCCACTGTAGGAATTTCAATGTCCTCTGAAAAAAAGGGGAGAAATCCTAGTTCTCAGGGCCAGATTTCACAATTTGTTCAAATATAGATGTTTTGGTTATATCTACAGGAAATAAAGAGTGGGAAATGTAAGCCTTTACATTATGTATAATGTGTGGAATATAGATGAGAAGGGGTCCAATTTCCCATTCCCTGTTTCATCCAATTTAAACTGTTCTGTATTCTGTCAGTAAAGCCAGTTCCTTAGGGACTTTTTTCAAAGGGAATGGGCCACTTTATTGGAGAAATTTATACTTTGACTTCTACCCACTTCTGATCCAAATTTAATAACATATTCCCATTTGTTGACCTGCCACAACTTAGGGGCTTCCATATGGATGGGAGGAATGATGACGACTACCTGATCTATTAGTTTCAGTGAGCAACACAAAGCCAAACATATGGAAGTTAAGTTTAGGTCTCTCTGAACACAGTAGCAAAACTGCCATAGATTTTAGTGTAGTAAGATTTAACCTCTGGTATGTTTACGGTCACTCTGAACTGTTTTCTCTGCACTTCTGTCCTGCTGTGTTTGGGTTTGTTTTGGGGTTTTTTTGAAGAACAAGAGAATGTGGCTACCCCTTTCTTTAAGCCAGTAAATCTGAATAGAGTTTTGTTGTGACTAGAGTTAAAGCACTGCTTGAGGTTGCTGCTGTAATATGTAATAATATGGTCTAACAAAGTACTAGCCTATGGCTATTTACTGTACCATATTTCAAACATGTAACAGGAGTCTAGAGGCAACAGACAGTTGTTCAGGTAGGTGATTTGACAACAACCTATTAAAACTGTCATTCTGGCCTTACCAGACCACAGAACTAACTGTGCAGATACTGTTTGCCTTGCCATTAATTCACTAAAACTGTGAACGCTGTTGAAAACTGCTGAAGATTGGAGGACCATTGTCAACTTTAATCACGCTTCTGTCAGAGTATTTTATTTGCCACTGTACCTGACTGGTGCTGTCTTTACTGGGAGAGTTAAAAGAGCTGTCAATCCTACTCCTTGCCATTAGCACTGACCACTGTGCTGTGCACTCTTCACATGATGGGACACTATCACATGGCTGTAGGAAGTGTATCAGTATGTGAAGCTTGTGTATCCAGTACTGGCTATGACTGAAAACTAAAATGACTGATTGAGACTTTGGGGTTGGAGTGTGTGGGGAAAGGTAATGGGAGAAAGGAAAATAAACCCTAGTTGTTAAGTTGGTAGGCATTTTATGGTGCTTTCATTATAAATGGGAAAAGGCGAAGAATTAATTATACAGAATGAAGCCTTACTTTGGAAGCTGCGCTCTGCAGGCAGAGCTCTGTTGACTTAACCAGATGACATTCCTGCAGAAAGCCTCTTTTGCTAGTTGAGTAAGTCTAATAGCCTCTGAGGCTAAAACAAACTTTTAAGGATTTGTAACAACAACTTGCTATGGTGCTACAGAGACAACATGCTCATAAATTGAGACTAGTCACATGACAGTGCCCATTTGACCTACTTTCTACTTGTGCTCTGTAAGGAGCCAGAAGAGGCGAATTTGGGGATGACAGAAAACTGGGCAGTTGGAGGGGCGGACAAGAGAGGCAGAATGTTAAGTAGCTTACACATGCATTGTATCTCATCATTTATAACCAAAAGAAAATGAGTGAGGGGGAATGATGAAAGAATCTAGTGTCTGATGAAACATAAGATCATTCCTTTCTCTTGCCTATCCCCAGTTGCTGATGTGGTGGCAGCTGTTTCTGAAGAGTCATTGTAAGGATCTCACTGCTTTTTATCTTCCTAAGGTGGATGGAAAAATGTCCTGTGTTCTGAGAAATGCTGCTTTCTCAGGTGTTCCTGTTCCCCTCACCAGATGTTTCTGTCCCCCAAAACAGGATGGCAGAACATGTGTCAGCATGCCAGTCATCCTAGTCAAAAGTCTAGTTCACGAGGTGGATTATGTTTATCTACCACATGGTGAGGTGGAGCAACTAAAACATACTTGGCCACAATGCTGTATGCAGCTGAGCATTACCTTTTTGGTCTCATTGATCTTGTAGCTGCTTGAGCCTATGTAGTGTTTGCTGCACAACCACATTCTACAGCTAGCAGCCATAACAGAATCTTACTGGATGTTGGTTTGGAACATTTGGGATATAAAACATGCTGATCAGTGAATTCTTGTGATCTCTGCCTTTTCTTACTAAGGCAGAACATCTCTTTTACTCATAAATTGAAAGCTAAAAGAAAGCACTGGATGCTTTCTTTTTCTATTTAACTGAAAACTCAAGCCACCTTTTTCCTAATAATTACAATTTTTTCTTTTTTTTCCTGTGCTTTGCAATTGCTTGTGGCAAATAACCATGGCTATTTGTTAACCTGCAGCAAAAACTATTAAAAGCCTTACTGAGGCTAGGAAATTTACCATTAATACTAAAACAGTCTAGTTTGCAGCTCTGCCAACACAATGAACATCCTGATCTGCCCTAGCTTTTGACATTCAGGGAAATGATTAACTTGTAAACTTGTATGGTTTTCCTCATGAATGAATTCTGCAAAAGATACATTTGTAAGTACAGCTTCAATGCGTAGACAGGGCAAATATGCAAACGTTCAAAAGCACCATTATGTTCTCCAAAATATTTACAGGTCACGTAAATAAAGCTATGAAAAACATAGATTTCAACAGAACTATGCATGAAGGGAGCCCTTGAAGTCCCAGTGAGAGCTGTGTGCTTGGATCTGGCACAGTACATAGTACTGTTATGAAATAATTGGGCAATAAGACACAGGGACCATGTGAACACAGTAATTAATGTGCTCAGCAGTGCTTATATGATGAATGACCTCTTGCCAGAGCTAAAAGCGAGAGATTTTCCAGTCAGCTAAGGAACAGAAGTTCTAGAGCAGGGAGCAGGAATAGCTCATGTTCTCTCTGGATTTTCAAAGGGGAAAAGGAGTTTGTACAGTGGGAGACTAGAGTGCTACTCAGCTTCTATTCCCCAGAGGGTTGCTGTGCACTGTGGTGTCTCCACCATCCTTTTCTCTTCCTTTCTCATCTACCCAGTGGGCAGACTAACTTTTCTGGGGAACATGGAGGCATTGCAGTACTCAGTAGCTAAAGTAATGTAAAACCTGGCTTATTGTAAGTCAAGTTTTAATGGACAATACTTTTCTTTAAAGCATTCTGTTGCTTGGCTGTATGCACTGCTATTACACCTTAACTACATGAGGGATGATAACCAGACCTTTGCGAGCTTTCATAGCTTTGTCAGTGAAGTATGTGATACTATGGCAGATTTCCTGGGCAGCTTTCATGAAATCTTTAAAAACGTGGAATTGAAATGTGGAAAGCCTAAAGAGGGAAGAAAGAACAGTAAGGCACGGCAAGCTAGAAGAGATTGAAACTTTCACCTTCTAGAGCATCTAAAATCTGAAACAATCTAGGGCCATAAGCATCTAACTTTTATAGGACCTTTCTGTAATTAGTTATGGGTTTTATTCTAGCATATGGCTGTAATACTTTAAACAGGACTTGGAGGCCAGAGAATGTCTAGATGTGGGATCAAACTCTTTCTGTAGTGTCCAGAGCTTCTCCAGGGGTGGCAGCATGGCATGGTTGTAACACTTGAGAAGAATAGATAATATCATATCTATACTGTAGCTTTTCTGTATGAATCAAGATAGGCTGCCTTCATGAAATGGTATCTCTGTTTTCTTTTTCAGTTTGATTTAGGCTGAAGTGAAACATGGACTGATGTTTTACATACTAGTTGCACTTTTTAAAGTGGTGAATGCTACCTTACATAGCTAATGGTAATACTAACACTTTTTATTTCTGCAGTAAGAAAGAAGGCAGAGCCAGACAGAGAATGAAAAGGTTAATTCTGCTATTTTTGCATCTAGCAGCTAAATGTCTTTGCACAGCAGATAGATACTATACATCCTTTTTCATAATGTTAACTCTGCACTACACATAATGAATCTTTCCCACAAGTGACTGGGGAAATGTCTCCAAGGCTGTCTTATTGGTGCTGCTCCTACTCTTTGCCTAGCTAGAACCATGGCAGTCTCTATCTACATTTTTTCTGGTTTATATGATGAACAAAGGGTAAGAAACAGATTAATTAGATTTGTAGCAATCTTGTGGCCCCAGACTAGCACAAGAAACGCTGACTTTTTTTAATTGTATTGATATTTTTATGCCTTGGGTTTATCCTAGTGCCTTGATTCAATCCAGTAAGTTCTTATTAGCATAATGTTGATTTCGGAGCTAGCAGTACCACACTGACCTGCAGAGTTTTCTTAGCAAAACCAACACTGTCAGATCAGGACCTTCCTTCTCTGTCCCTAACAGAAAGCTGGTGACTTCTTATCAATGTATGAAAAATGTCATTTCTTTTAAAATGTAAAAATATAACCCACCACCCAAAGAGACCAAGGACCCAGCTTTTGACAGAAGTTACCTGAAAAACAATGAAAAAACGGAAATCCCCTCCCATCCTAAAAGCATTGGATCAGTCACTTACAGACAATCTCTAGGTGGTAACAGGAAGGCTATAAGGCAGGTTTGGAGGCAGTGAGAGCCAGGCTATGGAATTTCTGGGCATTAGTCTTTCCATTAACTGGTCATGTGTGAGAAACACTTGGCAAAATCCCAGCAGGGAGATCTCATAGCCTCTTTTCACTTACCTTTTTTCTCCTTTCTTGTGTAAGATCAAACTAAGAAGATTCAGTCTCTGATTGTGCTTCTCCCTTGGTGAGAGGAAAGCAATCAACAGCAGCTAACTAAACAAACAGTGTTTTGCTAATCTTTTTCATCCAGGCTTTTGGATTAGTCTAACTGAAGCCACAAAAGAATAAAAAATTATACTGCTTGATATAAAATGACCAAAATTGATGTCTATACGTATCCTATGTATATAGGTATTTCCCTGTTTGCTGGTTCATACAAATGTTACTCTACAGCACAGATTTCAAACAGTGTCCCAAATGCATTAACAAGCTCACAGCAGTTTGCCTGCTAAACCCATTGAAGTCTCATGCTAATCAGCAGGGGTTGACTGCTAACATATCATTTGCACTGTTCCTTAGCAAAGGTACTGACAGTCACTGTTTTGTGCAACCCTTAATGTTGGCAGACAGACAAATAATACTAAGAGCTGGCCTTTGCAAACTAAGATGGGACTTCAGAAAAGCCTGTTTATAGGGTCCATCTAATGTATATGGACTCTCTGCCATCAATGGGATATTCAGGATGAACACTTTGATAAGGGTCTGAAAGAAAATTGTCTACAATGGACTCTTTTTTTTTTAAAAGTGTATGTTTGGGCCCACAGGGAGCCCAGCTGTTTACACTAGTGTCCAGAAACTGCTGCCAACGTTTTTTGTTGGTCTAGTCTAAGAAAAAGGAGCATTAGGTCAAATGCTTCTGTTATAGCACTATAGAAAAAATATCTATGAAGCCTTTTATGTAGAAGGCTTAATCCACAGTTGCTTTTTTAAAAAAAGAAAGAATGTAAAATAATTCAAAACTTTTCTGTAAATATTGTAAGAAAATATAGTATATATTTTTTTAAAAAAATTGCTTCTTAGCAGTGATAGGAAAATATCCATCATGGGACAAAGCTTACCCAGACTCATGTATTTTAAGATGATCTTGATTCAGAAGCTGCTTCTCAGCCACAGGGAACACTTGTCGGCTGTGGTACAACCTAATGGCATAGGCTGTAGGATGTCCCATCAGACTTGACTCCTGTTGCAGTAGATGCAGTCTTGTGGATCTTGACAGTGAGTGGCTGAAGCTGCATCAGTTGAAATGACTCTCTCTCTCTCTCTCTCTCTCTCAGTTGAAATGATTTGCTCTATAAATTCTTTCACACTTAAACACCATATGAATTCTGTACTGGCTTTTATGTCGATTAGTTAAGCCATATGATGGTTTAACTCTGTCTCTTGTTAGTAGATCCTAAAGCAGGCTTAGAGCACATATACTTCACCACTTCACAACTAGCAGTGTTATGATTAATCTGGCTGCCTGCAATGTTGGTGGCTGGGGAAGGAGCAGCAAAAGTCTGTCAGTAAAAAACCTTTGTTATTAGAAAGTTATCACAAATGTCAACATATAAAGGCAAATGAGGCATTAAAATGCATGTGTTAATCCTCAAGGATTAATTAAAACTTTACAATTCAAACAGTACCAACTTTTGAGGAAGAGCAACAGGCAATAGCTCTGTTTAGTTGTAATTTCTAACTATTTAATGCATGTTTCTGAAACCAAATGAGTTCCATGGTTGCTGTGCAGGTTGACTTTGGTGTACGAGTGGCATGTACAGGCACCTGCACTATGAAGAAGTATCTCCTTGGATCATGACCTCAGCTTTGCTGGTCTCTTCTGAATATGCAGCACTCACAGTGACATGGATGGCAGTTCCACATGAGCAGGAGAAGGATGGACTGGTAAGGCAGACAACTAATACAAGTTGTAGCAGACCTGCTTCTTTGATTTTGAGTTGCTTATCGTGCTGCTGAACCTTGACTGACTGGTGTCACTGTGGATTGTGTCACTGACTGAAGCAGAGTCTGAACTCTTGACAAATGCTTAGCAGCAGTCTTGCAAGAAGGAAGGGCAGATGGGATAAATGTTGATGGCCAGCTAAATGCAGCATGGTCACTCTGCCCATATGGTCTGTGCATGTTTATACTTGGACCCATGTTAAGGGGAATGTAGGTCTGAGGTTTTTTTCCTCAGTCTTCCCTGAGGTAAACCAAAGGTAAACCAAAGCACAGTTTTGAGCTCAGAAGATTAAGTAGGTGTAATGTCTGTACTTCAATTCCCCATCTCCAAAAATGGATGAAATAGGACATTGCTGCCATTTCACTCTTAATGACAGTGCCACTGTGTATTAAAATGAAAGGCTGAAGTACCTGAGTGACTACAGTGACTGAGGTCATAAAAGCATCTTACACAATTGGATTGTAGTTATGCTTCTTGTTTCTATAGCAACACTCAGCCAAGAATCTCAAGGCTTTTTGCAAGTATTCATAAATTAAAGCTATGGGATAAGGGATGGTGATTATTCTTGTTTACAAATAAGGAAAGTCAGAGGTTAAACTACTTGATCAATGTCACCCAAGAAATCTGTATCCAAGCCAAGAATAAAAACTGACTCTGCTGTCTGATTCAGTCACCAGGCTGATATTCTCTATTATAAGGGCTGCGCAAGGCTGAGAGGAAAGCCTTTTACAAAGTCTACAGGTTTGTTCATTCAAAAGGTATGTTCCAGCTCAGATTGCCTCACTGAAATGACCTTATATTTTTATCTCTTTGTCCATCTAAACTTTGACCTTGTGAAAACATCATTAGACCCAGTCAAAGCAGGAGTATCATGACTTTGTTCAGAGTTTTGCAAATCTCTGACAAAGCAAAATTGAGGCCTATGCTAGAAAAGTGTAACGATCTTTGCATGTATGATTATTAATTCTTCAATGGCAATTAGATAAACAGGTCCAGTACATGCCTGGTTCATTTCAGTGGCTACATAAACCAAAGAAAACAAACATATTTACATGAAGAACAGCTATGAGTTTTCTCTGGAGTTACCACAGAGATGTTGCGCTATATGATGAATAAATGGTGGTTTTTTTTGACAGACAACAACAAAAAAGCCCACTCTCCTGGGTTTCTTTTTAAAACACAGAAAGGGAAAAAGTGTAAACTCTGAAACTTTTTTGGTACCCAGCCTCTGGTTCTCCCTCTGTACACAGTGCTTGCCAGCACTAGAATGCTGTAAATGGAGGTGTTAGACAAGAACAACAACCATACCTTTTTAACTCCATCATCCCACTGGCTGCTGTTTGTAGAACAAAAGAGTGGAAAATGTTGAGTATGCTCTTAGGGATATTCTTTTCTAGTCTGGCCTAAATAATATAAAATGCTTTCTTGCTTCCTGCTCTGTTAGGCATATATAGATGTCTGACCTAAAGCATGCTTCTTTTCTTTCTTCTAGATATGACTCATTGCAGTCACTATGTGGATATTGGTCTGCTTGTTAGATAGATCCTTGCAATTATGCTCTTTTTTGTTGTTGTTGTTTGAGTAACTGCGACTGAGAATTTTATACTGCTTGGAGGAATGGTTTGCTGCTGTTTTCTCAATATCACTGGCTGCTATGGCTGTGCTGCAGTTCTGCTGAAGAAGTATTCAGCAGGATGAATGACAGTAATTTAGCAAGGAAAAGTCTTGTGAGAGCTGAGGATCATGTTTAGCAGTGCTTGCAAGTCTGACTAAAAAGTTCATAGAAGTGCTAAGCAGAAAGGAAGCTTATTGGACTGGCCTTATTGCTTAAAAGGGGCAAAGCAGGGATGGGTTAAGGACAGGAATGGGGAGGGTCAGAATTGCTCCCCTGAAAGATCAAGCAGTCCTGGATATATAGCCATATATCCAAGTTTGAATCAATATCCAATCATTTTCTAAGCTTCTCAGAAATCCCACATACACGAGCATTAAAATCAGTGAAACACTGAAAGGATAAATTGTGTCACGTAAGGTCTGATAATCAGTCTGTGTTTTGATCACTGTGTTGAGTGACAGCGCATCAGCTGCCACTATGGCCTCTGAGCTGGGCAGCTGGAGATGGAGATGACTGAGGTCTTCCTCATTCTCAGCGTGCAGTGCTTGTTCTCATTTTTTTTTTTTTATTTATTAAACTTTTTACTAGCCTTTTTCTGAAATTTCTGTAGCTGTCAGACTTGCTTGAGAATTTATAGGTAGTTAAACCTCTCAGTATTACCAGTCCTCAGCATACATTACAAAGGATCACTTGAATGTATGGTGTCTCTGTTGTTGAATGTATGGTTGTCAGAATTGTCAGCTAATTTAAAGTGGCCATGGATCCAAATATACTTATGTTTTACAGGTTGGAGAAAATCAATGGGAGAAATGCAGCAACAGAACCTAAATGAAACTTTTGATTATCTACTTGCTGGACCCAGCCCATTAGTTTTTCACTTCAAAAACTATATCCACATTAGTCTCACATTGATCTTTACAATTGTGGAAATAAGCATTTAAGTGGGACTACTTCTAGGAAATTACATTACTAACTTTGCATTAAAAATATCTAATGACATTTTAGTGTACTGATATTTTTGGGAGAATATGGCTTCATTGTACATATTTTTGTATCTGCTGTCACAGATTGGAGATGAAGCAACCCACTGTAATGAGATCTGTATAAAAGCTCATCTTTAAAGTCCTTTCCCTGTTGTCCTGCAGCTTGTGAAGGAAGAAAAATCTGATTGCTACTGCATCAACATTTTGTAGCTTGGTGAAAGACAGTTTAGAAAGTGCTGAGTAGAGGAACTTGGTTCTGCTGAACCCACTGGGTCCAAGATCCTCAGGATGATTGGTGTCACTCCAGGGGAAATGCAAGTGCTATGTGTTTCCCAGACTAACCTGAAATTTCTCTTAACTTTGGGCAAGGTTTATCAATGAGGTAAAATGCATCAAAGAAACTCTTTGTTGCATTTGGAATCAGATGAATAAATGTCACAGATGAGACTCTAATAGTTAACTACATACCAGTGTGAATTTATGATCTTTGTCTAGCCAGTCCACAGTGTTGATAAATTTAGTGCAAAGAAAGGTTTTACAGACTGTGCAGCTGGGGTCGTGATGGCTAGTCTTTGAGGCATTTCCCTAGATGTTTGTTGAGTGACCACTCAAACTCAACAATACTTTGGCTGAAACTTCCTCTTCTGAAATCTTGTAGTCATGGAAGATCCTAGTCAGATAAATTCACCCATTGTATTTCTGCAGCCTTGGTGGTCAACCAACTCTTAAACTTACCTTGCTGCCTATGAAATGTAGTCTATAACTATATAACTCGTTGATAGTTGAAAGTGCTTTTCTCAAGTGCATCCCTGAAGCTAAGTAGCATTTAAACAAGTATAGGAGCCAGCTTATTACTAAGTTAGGTCATTTTTTTTGCTGTTCAGAATTGCTTTATTCTGGAATGATTTGTGAGATAACTTTGTGCTAAAACTGCTCTGACAATTGAGTTTTTTATATCTGTGTAGAGAGCAGTTGTGAAACTTTATTAGTGTTAATGAAGAATGTAAGCTTATCTCTAGTTTATGGAGAGAATAAATATGATAAATGAAAAGATGAACTTGAGGACAGTAGTGTTTATGGAATATACCACAGCTGCCCATGATACATAATGATGTTGTTTTTTCCTGTTCTTATAGAAAGGAGAATTCAGTGGACTAACAGAATTTTGATAAAAGCTGAACACACCAGATTCTCATCTTTCATGCCTGGTAACACTTCCAGACATGGTCTATTTAAATGAACCTAACAGGACATATCTGAAGCAAAATACTGCTCAGAAGAGACGTGGCCCTTTGAGAGAAAATAACTGAAGAAATTCTACACTGAGGCTGTCTATCAGTTGTTGACACAACTGATTGGGGAACCAGATAAGGTTAAAAATAATGCAAACAGAAAGGGGACACAACAAGGTACCAACTTACTTCTGTAAAAGCCAGGAGGTTTTGCACTTCTTCCTGAGCTGATCTGTGCTTCACACTGAAACTCTCCCCCTCCTGGACAACAGCTTCAATATTTGTTAGACCCTTCTGTGAGCTGATTTATTAGCTCACTAGATAGAGCAGCAAAAAACTATCCAAACCTGTTTTTTTTCTCTGCCTTTTTAGCACATCAAATTAACTCAAAGGAAGGTCTGTACTAGTACCAGAGTTAGTAGAAGGCAAACAGCAGAAGCATGACCTCCTACTTATAGTTTCAGGGAGTTACTATTTAGCTTAGTGCACCTTTGTAAAGCCTGTGCAAATAATTGCATAATTCCATGTGGGGTAGGAGAGAGATCCAGTGCTGAGCAAAACAAGTGACTGACAGAGAGGGTAGAGAAGAATTCTGGAGCCAAAATTCCCTGTATCATGAAACTGAGTTTTCAGCCTTTGTCTTTCTATGTCAGTGTAAAAATCAGGAGATAAAGGGTCTGGGGAAGACTTGCTGCATAAATACTGAAGTGCTGTATTTGGAACTTGCTGTAGGACTTCGAAAAAAATTAGAGCTGAGTAAGAAATAGGAAATGGCGATTGTAAAGTAAATGCAAATTTTTCTGCTTTAAAACAAAGGTATTCAGTGGAAAGATAAAACTTAGATTTGCTTACAGAGTGATTCTCTATCAGCTAATCATTGCCTGGAAAATAATTAATTTTGGATTTCAATTATGAATTCCAGATAATGTCACAGGCTGCTGGCCAGATAGCTCTTGCTGGATTTCAACTGCACACACTCTGCATGTAGATCTTGTCCTTCTAGCTCTGATGATCTACCTTTGCCCTCTAGGGACTATCACCAATGGACCAGCTGCATGATTTAAATTCGTAGTACTTCAGCAAACTTAATTTCTTTCCCATTACAGTGATGGCTGTCTGATTAGGGGAAGCAAACTACCCACAGTACACTGAACTGAATTAGAAGTGTGCACATGCAACTAGGACTTTTTCAGTCCTGGAGTCATAGCAGATAGTCAGTAAGATGGAAGCATTAAACGCTGAGGTTAACACACAACATTTTAAAGTAATAATTAAAATTAAAATTTAAATAGTTTATATCTGCTCAATGCTGCTTAAAGTGAATGCGTAGCTTCAGTCTGGCTCTCAAGGACAGAGGCTAAATATGCCCACTACCGCCTCTGACATTACCACAGCCCATTTGTGATCAGTACTTGTGTCAGTGATTTCATAAAGAAGCTGAAGACAGGACAATTCTACAGGAGACAAGAAACTTGTTTTGTGGATAGAGGATGTCATTCCTCAGTTAGCTATGTTTACCATAATATTAGTTTCTGATTATTTGCAATGCACATTAAAGTTACACTAAAATGTGACCAGCCATGGTTTGCATTAAAGTGTATTGATACACAGAAATTCACCGTGAGGACATGGTTTGACAAGATGGGGATGTTGATGGAAACACAGAATTATGGAAGTGCCCAACATTCCTGGTGGTGCTAAAACCCCTAACAGAGTAAAGGTATTATTCCTAGTGCAGATTAGCTCTTTGTTGTGCTGCTCAGTGTAACCCTGCAAAGAGTTTCACTGGCACAACAGAGGAGGGTCAGGAGGAAACAGCTATGTTTTATCATTTGTGCCACCGAAGGTCTTTTCTCATTAGCCTAGAGCCAGACAACTAGAAAAGTAGCTTCTTTTTCTATTCTTCAGCTCTTACCTAAATGCAGAAGCACTTCTTCCTGTGCTGCCGTTCAGTTGTTTCAATTGTGGTGATGGAGTCTATGTGAGGCTGACTGTGAATTAATCAGTGAAATGAATCAGGCTAAAAAGCCATTCCCATTCCTTACTTTAAGTTCTGACAGTTCAGTTGATATTGTGTTAAAACAACAGTCCTACATAGGTAGTTGCACAGCACAGATAAGAAAACCAGTTCTCCAAGGACAAAGGATATCAAAACCACCATTGGTTTGATTGTGGATGAAAACGTGAATAGAACTACCCTTTAAATGAAAAGCGCAGTTATAAACTGACTTTGTTTGTTAAAACAGAACACTTTTGTGGAAAGGGCAATCTTGCATTTTACATCTTCCTCTGTGAGGGAGATTTGAATCACCCAACTTGTATTCATGGAGAGGCTTTTACCAGTTTGCCTATGTGGGTTTGAAACTGGTGTTCTAGTCATACTGATTGTTCAAATTCTTTTCTCCTTGCGTAGTTAAAAGTATTGGACATCTTGCTCCTAATTAGCCCTTTATAGGCCTGAAGAGGATGCAACTTTATGACACTTTGTTTTTGATCAGGGTGTCTTTTCTTTCAATAGGAGTCTGATAGGTTGCACAATGTTAATTAGATACGGGAAGAAGCAATTGTGGTGGTGTGATTTTAATAGCTACCTAAGATCTGAATACATGACAAACTCAGGGTGACACATCCTTGGAAATATTCCTAGTGAAAACTGTCCTGAAGAGTGCATATCCAGAGAACAAAATTACCCAGGGCAAGACTTGTCACTTACTGCAAACTGAGAAGAGGCAGCTTGGAAAAACAAATTGAACATTGCTGTAAGAAGGAAATCATGCCAGTGCTTTCTGTGAGAGACTGAGCACACGATGAGGGTGAGGACACCCTCAGAGATGTCCTGCTCAGTGACACTTGAATGGGCCACTGAGGACAGAAGAATTTGAAAAGTCATGATTAATACTTGGTGTCTGTGACATGTCTTGCAGCAATAGAACATTCAAATCTTTTGCAGTTCTCGCATTGTTAATTATAGGCCCTTTCAATCATTAACATTGGGTAGATCACAGAGTCCACATCTCCTTGCAAGTTTAAGATATCTTTTTTGCCTCCGTTGTTTTATCCTGTCTCATCTAATTTTAAAACTTCCAGTTAACATGACAGATGGTACCAACAGCATGCCAATTACTGAACTTCCTGAAATGAGAGGAAAAAAACCCACACTTTTTTGAGAGGATTTGAAACTTTTGTGTGCTGAGTATGGATGGGTGCAGCCTCCCTGTTTGCTGCCTAGTAATTACTCTGATTTTGTTCTTTTGTATAATGATTTAAATACAGACCTGTAGTGCAGCTGAAGAAATAGCCTCGCTGACTTCTTTCTCACAAAGCAGATAATGCAGCCTCGATTTGAAAATTAAGATTTTTTTTTTTCTTAAAACTCACTATTGTTCATCAGGTACTGAAGAGGCTTTTCTCCTAGAGGATAATACATTAGATTAACTTTAGCAAGGAACAAGCACAGGTCTTAAGTAGTACTGGCATTACTTTCCCAGAGCTAGAGTACATGGGCTGCATTTTTGCAAGAGATAGCATTGCTGCACCAAAACCCAGAGCACTGTGGACATTATGCTGCTAATCAATCCAAACTCCTTGACAACAAAGCTGGAGGACTTTCCCACAAACTTCATTTTCCAAGGAACAAGACAAAGCATTTCAATTTTATGGGTACTTCCACATTATTTCATGCTATAATTTCATTGATTGCTATGCTGGCATTATATTTTTATGTAAGTGAATAAGCTGTGTTTGAAGCCTCATTAGCAAAACTTTGCTAGGAGTTTAATTGAACAATCCCTAAGTCCTTATCAGCTTTTAATAAAAGCATATGTCTTGGGTTCAGCAATAGCAGTCAGTTTTTCTCCTCCGTAGTAGCTGGTGCAGCACTGTGTTTTGACTTAACCTGGGAACAAAACTGGTAACATCGATGTTTTTGATTGTTGCTAAGCAATGTTTGCCCTGACCAAGGACTTTGTGAGCCTCATGCTCTGCCAGGCCGGAGGGGAGGCTGGGAGGAAGGAGGGACAAGACCCAAACTGACCAAAGAGGTATTCCATACCATGGCATGTCATGCCCAGGAGGTAACTGGCAGTTACCCAGAAGGAGAGGGAACTTCCCGGTCAGGCTTGTTTTTGGTGGGTGGTATCATACCCTCTTCCCTTGTTATTTCCCTTATCATTATTATTATTAGTGATAGTAATAGTGATTTGTGTTATACCTTAGTTACTGGACTGTTGTTATCTCAACCTGTGGGAGTTGCATTCCTTCAATTCTCCTCCCCCCCCTCCGGGAGCAGGGAGGAAGGAAGGGGGTTGAGTGAGTGAATGAGCTGTGTGGCTGGGTTTAAACCACGACAGCATAGTATATACAATATATCTATTAGGATATTACTATTAGGTAAGGTCATTCTTTACATATACTTCTTTTCAGATAGATGTGAAGAAATAATACACACATGGTATATTTTTTCCTGCTGTGACAAATACTATGTTTAAGTGAAATGTTAGGCAGCTGTTTTCATTTTTCTGAGTGCTAAGGTAGGCTGTGATGATTTTGTGTATTGGTTTTTGGCTTATAGGCTGGTATCATTATATTAAGGAGGTGGAAAGGTGTGATATAGCATGCTTGTGATGTTATCTAGCTGTAAAAATGCTAAGATTCTAAAAAGTGAACGTTAATTTGAAATGTTCAGTAAAATAGTAATGCATTGCAGCTGCTTTTTTGTTTGTTTGCTTTGGTAGGGGGTGAGAGGTTCACAGGAAAGAAGTTAAACTACAGAATTACTTGGGATTTATGTTTTGTTAACATTTGCAAGAGTTTTATTAACATTTGCAAGGGTTTTATTTTGCATTGACCAAGTACAAGTTCATGTTGACAATACATCATTATTTTTCCAGCTGCTTCCCTATGCTAAGATATTTCTATGACCATCGTATTGCTTGGATTATGTTGTACCTTAACTCAAATGTAATAGCTAGTGGATTTGGAAAATTACAGCTCTTAGAGGTATTTAAATATGGAACTTCTTCAAGTATTTAACTGTCTGACCATCCATATGCCTATTGGAAAGGCAGAAATAGCCACCACAGGACTGTATTAAAGGAATCACAATGTCCTCTTTAGACATACTGAGTCACATAAACAAACAGATTATGTAGCTTGCAAAATATGTCATTAGTGTTTATTCTTAACATGGTTCTTAGATATTGAAAACATTGAACATATTGTCTGTTGTGCATAAACAGTTGAGCAATTAGTATGCCAAACAAACATAAGCAATATTCTCAACAAGGACTATTCAATTATTTCCACAGCATTCCATGAAAGCCTACCTGAATTAGCCTAGCATACTAAACCAGTATATTTTTCCTAATACAAGAGATCCTCTGTTTATTTGAAAGATCAGCTCACATGAATTTGGTAGCCTAAACTGGAACCCACGTGTCATCGTACCATTGAGCCAGCACTCTTCTGGAGTTTTGATGAAGGCATCTATATGTGATTTTTTTCCTGTGAAAATTGGCACTGAAGTTACTATCCTTAAGTAAATGACGTAATTAACAGTGTTCTTGCCATTAGTCTCCATCATTTTAGTCTATGGGTCTGTGTCTGGCCAGGTTCTTGTAAAGAGTTGGAAACGTAACCAGGAACAGGCTTCTCCAAGTCTGCTGAAAGGTAGTAATTAGGGGTATGCCCATTTATATCAACACACACAAGGTAACTGACTAATTTTAGCAGGCAGTAAATCATGTTGTTTTACTAAAGGCTGAGAGTATAGTGTTATTATGGCTTAGCTGATAAACTCTTGACTGATGTATTTTGGGCTTAATTAATTTCTTTCCAGTTATACTGGATTGCTTATCACAAAATCACAGTTTGAAAGAAAATCTCTCCAAGTCATTTACAGCAAGGCACCAAATAGCTCCTGTCTTACCCCAACCTCACCAAACTCATAATCAGAAATAGTATGGAATGTATCACTATGGAACCAAACTGTGTCAGAACAACAAATACAAAACCTATACACACATTTCTACAGCTTCCATAGTAAATTCTCCCTTCTTTGAACAGAAGCATTTGAACAGAAGCACTAGTCTTTAATCTCTCCCCACTCTGTGTGATTGTCACTCCTCCGGCTGTATTTCCTATCTAATCTGCTTATTTCCATTGCTCTTCTCTCTGATATTATCAAATAGATTAATGTAACTGAGACAAATTAAGAGAAACTGTCTCCAAAATGTAGTCAGCTTCAGTATTCTATGTCTGTTTTGGACATGTAGAAAGATTTGTGTCCCTGAAAACTTGTCTGCTTTTCTTAAGAGTAGCACTTAGTCTAATGAAAGATTTTGCCTATCTCCACTACCTTTCCTTCCTAGCAGCGATAACATCTTCCTTACTTTGCTTGTTTTGGATTAAGGAAAACAAGGAAAATAATTACAGAATTATTTTTAGCCTGGATCTGTTGAGTGATCCAGTTTAGTGAGCTGCCTCACAACAGTATATTTTTCATTATAGGGATATATGTGTTCTTTTTAAACCTTAGACTAGGCTTTCATGAAGTTTATACTCTATAGGAGTTTCTGAACAGGACAGTGACAAAACTGAGGGCTGCTATTAATTGATATGGACAGTGACAGTTATTCTGGCATATTTATGGCATTTCTTTAATATTCTCCTAGTTTTGTTTTTCACTATGAGTGTGGTGAGGCACTGGCACAGGCTGCCCAGAGAAGCTGTGGCTGCCCCATCTCTGGCAGTGTTCAAGGCCAGTTTCGATGGGGCTTTGAGGAACCTGGTCCAGTGAAAGGTGTCCCTACCCATGCAGGAACAAGATGATCCTTAAGGTCCCTTCCAACCCAAACCATTCTATGATTCATAGCTATGGCTCACATATAAGAAGAGTAGCTGCTTTGGTATTTCTGAGTACACTGTTCTCACTCCATGGAACAGGGTGTGTGGGGGGGTGGGTGTTAATGATATAAACTTCATTTCATGCTGAAACAGTAGCTTTTCTAATTGATTTCACACCACTGTGTCTATTGAGATCACTCCTTTTGATAGTGGTTTTCTGTGCAATCAGTATGGACAAGAATTAAAGGGGGCCTCTGGAGAGTATTATCATCCCCATCATGTGCTTGAAGAGAACTGAAAGCTAGGCAGTCACACAGAACTGAATTTTCCCATTAGCACTGGCCAACACCTTTACATCAACAAGACTCAGAAAATCTTTTGATGCCTGAAGAATCAGCCATAGAAATACAGAACAGAATGAGCTCTCAAGAAAAGTGGAAAAATCTTTCTGTTCATAGCATTTTATACTGGTTTATAAACATTTGTATTTGATTAACTTCACCCTCAATTATAGCTGTGACTAAGCTTGTGATCCATAATTCTGAGACCACAAAAGAAGAATTTCAACAAAAATACAGAATGTGAGAGTTGGCATTCTGGAAATGTATAAAGGAAAGGATAAATAAATAATATCAGCCCCCACACTTTGTGAAGGGGTGTTCTGTGCACTGGAAATACTGTTATCAAGTACAGTCATGGGAATCGTATGAAATGGCAGGGAAGAGTAAGCAGTATGAATTACTGCATGTACTTTTTGGTTTTTAAAGATGTTGTGTAATCTTTGTGCATGAATAGAAAAATGAAGAGGCTGTTTCTTGGAGGAAAAGTAAATGTCACATTTGAAGGAAAAAGTTAATAAAAATCATCAGTCAAACATCCATATGTGATGCAACCTCACCCGAGGGCTGCTAGAGCTGTTAAGCTGAATGCAGTAGCCTCCCTAGGCTCTCTGCATGCACAGTTAAATCTGCAATCAATACCTTCCTCCAAAATGTGATTAAATATGGCTAAGTTAAGAAACTGTTCTCAATTGGCCCCAGAAGAGTTCTTCTTTCTCATCAGCCAGATATCTGAGTATTACTGTCAGATAGTATAAAGAATATATTTGCCTCTCTGCCTTCACCTTTATAAAGCAGCAGTGATAATTCTGGTGAAGGTTTTGGAGAGCTAAGGGCAAACTGAATGACATCTAGGTGTTGCTTTTATTAAAATTGCCTATGTGCCAGTCTAGGTATATATGGTCTGAAGATTCTATACTAGACTACAAAAAAATTCAGGATTAATTACAAAAAGATTTGGGGACCTAAATCCTGTTCCCAAAACTGAATTGAAAAGGGGATTTATTTAATGAGGTGTTGATATCTAGAAATGAGCTACCTCTGAGTTCAGGGAAGAGAAGTGGATGCTTGGTAGAGAGTTTCACTTAATTTTAAAGGTGACATCCAAAACAGGTTAAGTGTGTCTTCACTGACCAGCTCAGGTCTTTTTTTTTTCAGACATCTAATCCAGCATGGTGAATTCTACCCATGGCCATCTAGGGCTTTATTCAGAAGGTCTAAGTTCTACCTACAGCTATCAATCATTATTTCTTTTGGTACCTCTCAAAGCCTAGATTTGTCCAGAAGGAATTTTTATGCAAAGGAATTTCAGAATGTGTAAATAATCTGGCCTGTAATCTAAGGCCTAAATTTCCTTGAAACTCTGAAGGATTAGAGTCCCAAATCACTCTGACACTTTAAAAATGTTTATTTTCAGTGTGACGAGGAAGGCTAAGGTCCATTTGGAATTAAATCTGGCAAGGGATGTCAAGGACAACAAATCCTTGACATTAAATACATTGGTAGTAGAAGAAAGACTAGGGAAAATGTGAGCCTGCTGCTGAATGAGGTGGCTACCCTGGTGATGAAGCATACAGAGAAGGTGGCGTTATTGAATGCCTTCTATGCTTCAGTCTTTACTGCTAAGGCCAGCCTTCTGGAATCATAGACCCTGGAGGCAAACAGACGAACTCTGGAGAAAGAACTTCCTTTAGTTGAGGAGGGTCAGGTTAGAGATCATTTAGGTAAACTTGACAGAGGGCTGTGAAGATGATTAGGGGACTGGAGCATCTGTCTTATGAGGAAAGGCTGAGAGAGCCAGTCCTGTCTAGCCTGGAGAAGACTGAGAGGTGATCTTATCAATTCATACAAATATCTTAAGGGCGGAGTCAAGAGAATGCTGCCAGACTCTTTTCAGTGGTGCTCAGTGACAGGATATAGAGTAATGGCCATAAACTAAAACACAAGAAGTTTCACCTCAGCATGAGGAAGGATTTTACATTGAGGGTGGCAGAGCACTGGATCAGTCTGCCCAGGAGGGTTGTAGAGTCTCCTCTAGAAATGTTCAAAACCTGCCTGGCTGTGTTCCTGTGTAATCTGCTCTAGGTGCATGGCTTTGCAGGGGGGTTGAACTAGATGATCTCCAGAGGTCCTTTACAACCCTCACCATTCTGTGATTCTGTTGGAAAAGATGCTTATTTACATAATAGAACAGCACTTGAGTTTTGTGAAATAGAAGTCTTCATGACATTGGCAGTGTGCATTGCTGAGCTTTCGACACATGATTCTGGCCCATCTTTTCACATCTGCTGATGGATCCTTGAGAAAAAGAAATGCAGGAAGGGAAGAGAGTTCAATTCTGTCTGCAGGACTCACATCTCAAGGGCTTGTTTTTTCATCAGATGGAAAAGGTCAGTGAACTGAAAGTCTTTCTTTGGTGATGAGGCCAGGAGGTCCAGAAGAATTTCTGCAAATAGAAAATGTAAAACAAATCATAAATGTAAATCAGAACATCCTGTTCTTGCAGATGAAACTGAAAATTCACAAACTCTTATGCACAATTGAAAGCGGGTTTAAGACAACCTGTTGTCTGCCTGTGATCTGCACAGTTGTTTGTAGGAAAATTTTCTGCATAGGTTACTGCAGAAACAAAGTTGTTGACAGCCTGATGGATGAGTTTGGCTGGCATGGTGCCCATCCAGTTGTACAACTAACTCTTTCATGTACAATAAGTATCACACACATTTGGATTGCCTGTAATATAACAGCATGTCTTCTAAAGTTATAAACTGAAAACAGATCACCTGAGTTCCTAAAGAGCAAGACAGTCTTCTCCTAAATGCTACAGCAATAAAAAGAAAAGTGAAAGTTCAAGCTAAAGTTATGAAAAATTAAGTATGTGAAAGGTTGCAGCTGTTAATATGTGGAAGGGATCATGCTTCTGTGTGCACAGAGCTACAAGATAAGCAAAGGTCCCATTGCTCCACAGAACTGCTCCTTGTTTCCTGGCTTTTTGTCTTTCAGAATATTGGTGACCCTTATGTAAGCAAAATTTTGCTAAGTAATCAGCCAGACATGGACACACACACACAGTCTCATCATTGTTTCAGTTAGTTGACATTGGCTGGTATCTAAAATCCCTGACATCTCATCCTATTGCTTTGTGTATGGAACTTAGTGTTGCTGCAATGCAGGTAAAAAAAATCTTCAAGCCACACTTGATATCCAGGAAAAGACAGACATTTTCTTCTTTAGTTTTTACTTCCTAAAAGGCAAATACATACCTGTTTCTGCTAAACCTTTATTTGACATTTTCTTTCAAATGAGAAATGAATTACCACTTCGACATAGCACATACTTGGTCTGTTGATCAGCCCTGGCCTATTAGGGTATGGAACTGAAAATACTGATTTTATTTGAAGTCCTACTACTAGGTAGCTCAGTGGCCATCTGCAAGTCATCTGACTTCCATGAGGAGCCCATGCATACCATGGCCTGCAACTTGCTGGTTTAATCTTGGACTGGAAGTGAATTTAGGAAAACTGTGTTCTGTGCTTGTCTGCCAGTGACTTACAAAACCAAAAGAACTGAGTTCCTTAACTTCTCCATTCCCCTGTTGCCATGTTTGTAAAGTTGTTATATTTAGTATTTACCTGCTGTTGCAAGCTACTATGAGATATGTGCTGGGTGAATATGCTACTTTACAGAGTGCTCTCTTACTGTGAGCTGAAATGTGACTGTCATCACCAGTCTGGCAAATACAAAAGCAGTACAAAAGATTTCTCCTCTCCTGTCTCTTTATCATATGGATAGGAGTTTTCATTATCCTAACAATGTTTTAATAATGTATCATTAATATGTAGATATTTATACTTAATATATTTTAAGCAAGCCTTTTGGTTCTCCCTGGCAGGAAATATTAATCTTAAAAGAAGAAAAATGGGATTCACCACTACTTTTTATTGCAAGAGTAGGACAGCACATGCTGCTTTGTTTAACTGTGCAGCAGAGACAACTGAGGGTGTGTTACTGCCCTCCTTCCTTGGCTGGGGGAGCCTGCAGTGGTACATGCAGGGTGAAAGGTTTTTAAAGGTACTCTACCTTGTTCTGCCCCAAAACCTTCTAGGAGTTTTTCAGCCCCCCAGGAAAAGAGCTTGTTTGCTGTGTTACACTGGTAGAAGGGGAAGTAATGTGGTATCTGTTTAATCTCTGTAACACATGAGGGAAAAAAGAGTGAGATCAGTTTTCATTTTACAGACATGAAAATGAACAAGGGTGTTGCCAAAGGCCTCACGGTGTATCTCTGCCGAATCCAGCACTGAGTTACTTCTGTCAGCTTATCCTTCCAGGTATATTCTTGCAGCACTCCTGCCTAAAAGTGCACAAAAAAGAGTCAAATTTCTTTTGACATCTATACTTTTAATAGGAAATAGACAGGAATGATCCTTGCCATGTTGAAAGGTATGCTATGTTTTACATAGCTCTGGCAAGCCTGATTTTCTTTTTTTCTTCTTCCTTGTTAAACTTTTTTCTCCTTGGGTTTTTCTGGGAAACCCTTTCTGAATGCTTGCTCTGTAAAGACATCAATAGTTTTCTGCTTCTTTTGACTACTAGAAATTCCATACTGAGCTGACAATCTTACAGCCAGCTGGCATGTTGGCTACTATGTTAGCTAAGTAGCTGGTTAATTAGAGTGTTTTGGTAGAGGTACAGTAGGGAGGATGTACAGTACAGGATTTCTGTAGAGGTATTTCTAAGCTACATGTACAATCATTACCTCTTTTGTTTTAGTTCCAACTGCAGGGAAAGAGAGATGTTAACATTTAGCTTTGTAGCAATGCTTTGTTTCAATGCCCTACTTATAAATAGCCAACATTTAAAAAGGTAACAGAAACAAATGGAAAACACTGACAATACAGACTACAAATATGGTAACATAGAAAGTGTATCACGAAATTAGGAAAGAGCTCTCCAAATACTGATTTTTAATTATAAACCCTTCCTTCTGCAATGTGCAGTGGCTCAGTGAATGCCTTAGGACCAAAGTCTAGGGCTTGCTAAAGCTTATGCTGATTGAAATCTAGACTCATTCAAGTACAAAGATGTCAATCTTGAGTCATCTGTGTCCCACCAGATTTTTTACTGGCTTGACAAGCTGTTGAAATTAAACTGATGCTGTGTTCTGTGTGTAGACAAATCCTGAGGTGCACGCCAAGGTTGCTAAGTCGCACGTGCAGTGTAAACTCTGAGTCAACAGGAAACATTATGGGGTTTGAGCAAACAAGGCATGTTGTCACAATTGCCATATTAATGTATGTCACTAAACTTCACCAGTGCCTGGAAAAGCTTATCGAACATGAATTGAGAGTGGCTCAGCAGGAGAACTGGTGCTTTTGCTGTCTGCTGATTGGACATAAGCATACTCTTGCAGGCTCCTCACCTGCCTTCCTGCTTGAAACAAACATGTACAGCTTTATCCCAAGTGACATGGTTTTAAATTGTTTCCAAAGCTATACTCCCTGCTGATTCTGACTGTGGCAAGTAGGCTTAATCTTCCCTGTAGCACTGAATAACTGCTTTGGCAAGGGTGCTGGGCAGAGGCACTTAGTGGTGAATGTTTCTAAAGGGAAGACACAGCCCTATGTTGTACAGGCGAAGCTAAATGGGCTCACAGACAGTGACCTTGGTAACAGAGCAGACATACAGAGCTAAAATGCAGTGGATATTGTATCAATTATTTTTAATGAGGTCTTCCTTTTATTGAAAGAAGACAAACAGTTATAAAGAAAACAGTACTATCCTTAACTACCTGTATATCTAAGTTCATAAGACATATGACATTCAAAAAAAAGGAGAGAGCATAAAGACTGCTTTCTACCAAAGATCTGTCGTAATATTGTAGCTTAACATACATTGACTGTACTTTTGGACTAGTTCGCAGATAAAACAACTGCAGTGAAGGTTTTGGTGTATAATGTTAAACTAGGAGTATAGTATAAACTTGACATAAGACTGAAGTAGGTGGCAGTCCATAAATACAATATGTCCTGTACTAGAGGTCAGCTATTTTATGCATACTGAGTAATACTAACCAATCCTAAAACATGAGGAAACATCCAATTTAGCTGATTTACCCCATAAGATGTCATCACCTGTTAGGTCAGATCCTTTTGATAATGTTACAAGAACAGATCTATTTTTACCCAGCTCTATTCAAATATCATTCACTAGCTTTGGTCCAAAGCCTGGATGAACAGGTGTAAGAACATTATCTAACGTGAACTCATGTATTTTATATATTGTACATGCTCACACTTTTATTTATAAAATGAGTTCACCATCCCTGGCATTTTACTTGCACTGTTTCGGTCTTGTCTGTTGAAATCTGAAATGAACTAAAGAAGCACCAGTATCTTCTAAACTTTCTTGGTGAGCTAGCAGAAGTAAAACTTCAGCGAAACATGAGTTTTGTGTTTTTGTTTTTTTTCTCTTAGCTGATTTAGTGAAGGGATATAAAGTTTAGTTTAGTTTGCCATTACTTTGGCAGTAAACTGAAATAGGTATTTGCAAGTTTTTGGTTTTGTCTGTTGCATGGGGTTTTTTTTTATTTTATTTTAAAGTTTTCATCTACCAAAACTACATGGAGATATAAGAAAACTTTCAAATTCTCTCTAGTGAACTTCTTCAAGAGAAAGCACAATGTTCATGTTTTTAAGGACACTGTGGGAGGGTTTATACGGTGTTTTTTTATACTTATCAGCAAAGGTTTTGGAAGGAAATGCTTAAAATATTATGGCTTTGCAGTCTGTAAGGATCTTTGCATTTCATGTATGGTCATTGTTTAATGAAAGCTTGGGAAATTCACATACATGTCTGTATGGCTCCTGCATGGCTCAGGTTTTCTAAAGCTACTAACAGTTAATTGAAGGTTCCTGGTAAGATACAAAGAAATTACAGGTGAACAAAAAGCAAAGTCAAGAAAGGAACATATTGGAAATGTCAGGTCATGTAACTATTAGACATACTAGACTCAAATGTCTATCTTTAAATGTGTACTTTTTAACCTGTTTTTTGCAAGGTTTTGGTTCCGAGTGGCTGTTGTGGTTCAAGCCCAGCCAGTAACTCAGAACCACGCTGTCGCTTGCTCACTCCCCACCTTCTTCCTCCTTGCTCTTGGTGCTTTCAAAACTGCAAAATCAAGTACCTCAAAGTAAGTAGCTACAAGAGTCTGTTCTGAAATCACTGTGATTAATTTCCTAATGCACTTTTTTTTCTTGTGTATCCCTATTGAATTTATTCCTTAATATTTCTGTGACATGGTGGGGCTTTTGTACCATCTCTTTGTTATCTGCATTAATGTATGACTGACATGCCCAAGAGCTGGTATTTAAGAGTACTCAGTGTTTAGTACTGCAAATACTTAAAGCACTCACATGAATCAGCTGCAAGCTGACTTTTCAGCTCTCCTACAAATCAGAGCCTGTAATCTCAAGCCACATATGGGAAGATGAGGAATATGACATTGCTAAAAAACAGTGAAAAGTTTGATTGAAATGAATTGGCTGGCATTGCAGAAGAACTCCATGGCAAAAAGTCACATTCATATGCTTTTGTTGTGATACCTTCTGTTTTTTTTTAAGATCACCTTTAATCACTTGCCAATTTTTACAAATGATATAGAGGGGAAAAAAAGGTGTCCAGAAAGAAGAGTAGCCTTCATCAGTATATTACCTGGATTTCATCCCAGGGAAATCTGTGTAGTAAACAGAGTAAGGCAAGGGTTCCGAAAAACTGGTATGTGATAATATACTTTAAGACCTTAACTCAGTGTACATAGGTAATCTTAAGCACAGCTTCATACCACAACTCAGGTGCTTTTGGTGCTTGCCAAATAGAAAAATAGGCTTAAAATTTTCGCTTCAGAATTTTGTGAAAACCAGGCCATGCCCTATAAGATGTGCTGTGATGCTGCTGGAGAATTGGAACACAAATAATGATATGAGTTTGCTTTTATTTTACAAGTGCATTTTGAAATGTAAATGTAATGAATACTCAAAAAAAAAAAAAAAAAAAACATCAACTGACTTTTCAGCTTTCTATAT